>CAEGAD010036822.1:0-236859 GCA_903067055.1 Poeciliopsis paucimaculata
CTCAAGCTCCCAGGCCTCTGGTAGAGGACCCGAGCTCAGAGGATAAGAACCACCCGCGGTGGGTGAGAAGGGAATTTATTTTTTTTATGTATATATAGAAAAAATTTTCTAACCAGGAAATTTTTAATCCATTGTCAAATAAAAATTTGACAATGGATGAACATGAGTACTGATAGCTTGGCTTTTTAATATTATTTATAATGTCCAATTAACAACAACAGTAGCTCTTTTCCCAATTCATGCCAATCACTCAACTTACTGGTGGCCCCACCCTGTTGACTTCCTGTCTTGTTCTTGCTCAGAGAGAACTTTCCTCAACAGATCTTTCTGGTATTTGAGTTGAGCATTTAATTTACGATTTACATCGAACATTTCATCAAGCTGTCTCATTAAGTATTTCTGTAGTTCGATGCTTCCCAATTCAGGTTCCTTAGATGTGGTCTGACACACATACTTTGCTTGACCTGTTGTGGAAATCACATTGTCCTTGGAATAACACTGCTTTTCCAAGGAAGCTAATTGTCCACCTTCTTTTGCCGGAGCTGAAACATCTTGCCCTTCGAATTGGTCAGCGAAGAAATTTAGGTCAATGTGCGGTTCTGATTCAGGGAACACTTTCCATAATGTTTTCTTTCCGCTGTTGGGCAAAGCTGCCTGATGACATGGTTTTTTCGGCAGAGGACTGTTATTGATGTCACTATTTTCTGTCAAAAATGTTAGATCTATGGAAGCGTCTGTCTCGGGAAAAGATTTCCATAATAGTGGCTTCTTCTTAATGCGCTTCATCTTTGATGTCTGTTTCTCCCCTTTTTGATCCACATTTTTCTGTGATTTGGAGATGGGTTTATTTTTGGTGACCAGCTGTGTAGAAATCACAGGTTCTTCTGTACAAGACTCCTTCTTCAAGGAATCTTTCTGATCACCTTCTTCAGGCAGAGAAGTGTCCTGCTTATTAAGATTTTCAGCACAAGATGTAAAGGACTCTTTCTTCTCTGCTACATCGATAGTCTCCTGCAGTACGGAGATCGATGCTTTTTTGGTCGCTGGTGAAACGTCTTCCGTTCCGGTACTTTCGGCTGAAACCCCGAGATCAGCAGAGGCCTGTTTCTCCAGCCAGATTTGAAACGGTATCCTTTTCTTGTTGCGCCTGGTCTTTGGTGCCGCAACAAGAAGTTCCTCCTCTTGCTGATCTAGTCTCTCCTGTGCTTTGGAGGTTAAATCCTGCTCAGTGACCAGTGGTGTTTCCTTGGCACGAATCTCCTTTTTCAAGGAATCTGCCTGAACACCTTCTTCAGGCAGAGAAGTGTCTTGCTTATTAACATTTTGAGCACAAGACGTAAAGGACTGTTCCTTCTCCGCTGCATCGATTGTTACCTGCAGTACGGAGATCAATGCTGTTTCGGTAGCTGGTGAAACGTCTTCCGTTCCAGTACTTTCCGATGAAATCCTTAGATCAGCAGAGGCCTGTTTCTCCAACCAGATATGAAACGGTATCTTTTTCTTCTTGTGCCGCCTGGTTGTTGGTGGTTGTTCATTAGACTTAGAGAGCTGTTCCTTCTCTGCTATTTTATTTGTCTCCTGCGCTCTAGCGATGGACTCTTCTACACTGACCAGTGACTCATTCTGCTTTTCGATATTTCCTGCAGAAATCTCTTGGTCAACAGGGACGTGTTCCTCCGACCAGGTTTTAAATGGTACCTGGTTCTTCTCTTTGGACTCACTCTCAGGTGTCGGTCTGTCCCCTTTTTGATCCACTTTCTCCTGTGGTTTGGCAATCAATTCATCTTCAACCACCAGTGAACTGTCCTGCTGTTCAATATTTTCAGCAGACATCTTTAACTCCTCAGGTGCGTACAGCTCCCACCAGACTGCAAATGGCACCTTCTTCTTCTTGCGCTTGGGTGGCTGTATTTCGATTTCGACAATATTGTCAAATTCAACCTCTTCAACTCTATGCTGGTTGGACTGCATTGTAACCTTTGCTTGTTTCAGGTTCTAAATAAATCACTTTTCTAGCAACTAGTAAAGTTTGATGTCAATCTCCACAAGAAATGTGAACCAAACAAAGTTGAAAATCTTACTGTGAACGGCTAAATAACTTCTCAAGAGACACGTATCAACAACGGCTGCTAACAGGTTGTGATGAAAGTAGATCAATGTGAGGAGCTTATATACTCGCTGGTGATGTCAGAATTCTGCTTTTGGAGTTACATTGTGATGTCACATTGTGATGTCACAGTTTCGTTTGATATTCAGAGCGGCAGATGCACGCGCACCCGGACTGCAGAAACCACCAATGGGTTTCTAAACTGTCGCTGGTTGCCATAGTTACCATAGTTACCCACCATTAACTTGTTGTTTTGATGTTGTTTAGCATGTTGTCAGCATAGCCAGCCTATAACTATAAAACCACTGATGTATTTTTCCAACTTGGTATTTTCAAAAATTACAACGCATCACCTAGAAAATGTTTTACTCAATTTTTTCCCACCTTTTTTTATGCGTTAAGAAAATCCAAAAGACTTTTGACATAAAGGATCATAATTCATGCATGAAAGGATTAAGTTGGCCTGCTGGTTTTCTGCTGCATGTATTACTCGATGTTTTTCACTACTTCTGCAGAATATAATTTCAAACTTGATCTGAAAATAAGTCTGACACTTTCTAAAAAAAAATAAAAGCAGCACAATCACAATGTCCATGTAAATATAAGCATCACCATGCAGCCTTTCTCTGTGAATGCTTGGATCAAAATCAAAACATTTAGAAATAAATATTACAGATTATGAATGATAGCTACAAGGCTAATGATAATAGAGCAAGAGTGAAAAGCATAGCTGCATTTTTGGTTTTAAATAAAAATAATTAGAATATGTTTTCAGTTTTCATTTAAGATTTTTACGCTGTAAACCCATAAAAGTTCAGTGATTCCTCCGACACGTTTACATTTCCAGAAGGTGAACATTGGGAGCTGATGCTGCTATCAGTGTTCATTTTTCTCCCTGTGGATCTGCTGCGGCTGCTGGTACATTTCTGTTCAGACTGGTTCAAAACAAACAGAAAGAGAAATAAATGAAAACGGTGCCGAATAAGTCTGCTCTGCGGTGTGACACAGAGCTTGTGTGAAACTCTGTGTCACACAAACACAGAGTTTTGTTTTTTGTGGTCAGTTCTCATTTTATTTACTAAATCCGCAGCTAACAGAACTGTCAAGAGGGAAATAGTTTCAGTTATTTTCTTTTTGAAACGTCAAGACAGAGGAATTCATCACACTGCTTGGATCAAAGCTAAAGCAGAAAGCTGGCTGTGGTCATTGTATACAAACTCATACTTTTATTTATCTCTCTGCTGGTAGATAATTGATTTGTCATGCAACGTCATAAATAAAACACAGCAACATTAAAAGCTGACTGTCCTAGTTCATAGTCCTCTTATTGCCCACCATGCAAATCAGTAGAGACTGGCAGGATGTAACTACACTGCAAAAACACAAAATCTTACCAAGTTTTTTTTGGTCAGGTTTCTGGTCCAAATATCTCATTAAACTTGAAATAAGACAAATTAACTTAAAGATAACATTTTAGCAAGGCATAGAGGCTTCTTTCAAGTAAATCATTTCTTAATATTGATAAAGAAGTACTTGTTCCACTAGCAGATTATTTCACTTATAACGTGCAACACATAGTTATAAGTGAAATAACCGGCCACTGGCATAAGTACATTTTTGTAAATATTAAGAAATTATTTACTTAAAACAAGCCTCTATATCTTGATAAAAAAATTACCTAAAATTTAGTTTGTCTTATTTCAACGTTACTAAAATATTTGCACCAGAAACTAGACCAAAAATACTTTTTAACATTTTTTATATAGATTTTGTGTTTTTGTAGTGTAGCGTTTTGCTGTGCTGTGAGGAGCTAGAGGTGAAGTCTAGTTTGTTTTTTCTGTGCTCAGGTTCTGCTGTGGGTGCTCATCTCCTTGTTGCCTCTGGTGGAAGGAGCTCACATGAGAGCTGCTGCTGCTGCTGCTGCTGCTGCTGCTGGTGGACTGGGATCAGACCTGAACCATGCTGCAGGCCTTCTGGAGGCTCAGGAGGGGAGAGACTTTCCTGTCACGCTGCCAGAGGTGGTGGAAGAGAAGGAGCAGGAGGAGGACAGCGAGCCTTACCCCATATGGCACGCTCTATATGGTACTGCTGCACAAAGCCCACTGCGCTGATCGGAGACTGGGCTTTAATGGAAACATGCTAATATAATGCCATGCAAATGTGTTTATATTCTTTAAAGCTGCAGTATGTAACTTATTTGAAAAAAAAAAACTTTTTCAACTTTTTGTTGAAACTGTCATGGTGTCGTGACAGGATGAGACAGAAAAAATGGAATTTCTCTTCCTTCTCCCAGTGCTAACTAGAAACAAACAATCCAATACACTAGGCGGGTCTTAGTGCTGCCAATCAGTCCCGTGTGCGCACCGCTGAGCCCCGTACCTTTTTGCTCTCTGCTACAGCACAGATTTTGTCACGATTGCTAAGGCTAGATAGCATGGATAAACAGTTTTCCAGTAACAGTGAGTTGTTTCTACACCATTACCACATCTAGCAGCGTGTTCATGAGGATGATTGACAGTGCTAAATCAAAGAAGCTAAATCAAAGAAGCTAAATCAAAGAAGCAAGGTTTTCATACTTTAGCAGTTTTTGAGTAGTTTTATTTTCAGTTAGTTTTGATTTCAGATTTCCAATTCTGTTTTAGTTTTCATTAGGTTGGACTGTTTGCTAGTTCAGTTTAGGTTTTATTCATTTCAGGTATAGTTTCAGTCTTTCTTTCTAATATGAGTCTCTCTTGGAGCAAGACTAAAAAAAAAAAAAAAAAAAACTGAAATAGTTGTTGGTGCCAAAACCCAAGAAAGTAATCAGTTTTTAGAAATTGTGGCCAAATGAATGACCAGACCTACAGCTATGAAAGGTTTGTGGCAGAGAAACTTAAAAAACAAATCCAGTAAACACAATAACAGCACCTGAAAGCAAGTCTCATGGACACGAGGAAGTTGTCTTTAAGACTTGTGAAATTTTCCCAACTTAATATTGTCTCACATATTATAGCTGGTTTCTCTGCAGGACACTTTTAACTAAAACACAGTTATATTCAAAATGATCCCAGATTGCACTCTGGTGCTTTCTCTCTGCTTTTCCTGACATGATGCTCTATAAACGCTCATTACAATTTCACTTAGCTTTCCTTGTTTTTTCTTTGCAAACTGTTGTTTTTATTTTACATCAGTTAGCAAAAGCGGTTCTTTTGCTAACTGAGGAAGTTTTGTTATTTCCTTAGTTTTGGTTAACGATAAAAACCTAGCAGAGAAGCAGCCAAGACACTCATGCTAACGGTTTGCAATTTGCCACAAGCTCAGTAGAGAACACAACAAACATGGAGGAAGGTGATCTGGTCAGATGAGACGAGAACTGAACAGAGTGGCAGAAAGTTACTTTGAAGAGATCATTCATAGTGACACATGGTGGTGGCAGCATCATACTGTGGAGAGGATTTCTATGCCCAGGATCCAAAGGGCATAGAAAATTAAATCCATAAAGCACATGCATGTGTAACGTGGCCTAGCCAAAGTCTGGCGCCACATCCAACAAAGAGTTTGTGGTAAGACCAGAAAATTGAACTTGACAGATTCTGTCCATCCTGTCTGGCTGAGCTCCGGTCATGTTGTATGTTGGGCTGTCAAAACAGAAACAGAAGCAACACAATGCTGACTCAGGGGAGTCAAATGCAAATGTACTCCACACTTCTCAAATTTCTATCTGTAAAACTATTTGAGAACTATAATTTTCATTCGACTATGCAATTATGCCCTCCTTGTGATGTTGTGTCACATAAAACTGTTGGAAAAAGAGACAGAGGAGAACTTGGAATGTGTCAAAGTGTTAAAAATATTCCTGATTCAAATTCAGATGTTTTCTCAGACATACTCCACGTTGGGGCACGGTTGCCACCAAATACATCACGTATTAACTTGTACCGTGTATTTCCACGTCCATTAAACTTGAAATAAACCCAAAGCTATTTCTAATAAAGCTTTATATAAATATCAAGCGTAGCATTACAGCCAAAGCATTAACACTCCACTTGTGAAAGTAAATCTATAGATCCTCACATTGACACTCGGACACCAACTCTGAGTGCCACTCCGCCGGACAGGATATGATAAAAACTTTTTAAAAATTTACCAGTACGAACAGTTTAGTAAGGGTTTGTAGTTTACATCTGAAGCAGCTCCACTCCAACACACCTGAACTCTCTCTCCAGCAGTGGTTCAGCTCTGCAGAGCGCCAGGTCCTCATTGTAACTAAGAATTTGTTCTTAATAAATCACCTGATTCAATAAAAGAATCTTGGTAAAGAACCATTCATTTGATTCAGGTGTGTGGGAGGAGTGAATCTAAAAGCATCAGGATGGTTGATCTGAAGAACTGATGATGTCAATAACTTCACAGATCCAGCCTCTGTATCTTCTGTCATTCTGTCTGCTACATCCTTTTGTTTTGGTTTTTTTTAAGAGCCCTTTGTGATGGACGAGCTGGATGACCATCCTGGCGTCCGCTGGGCAGGGCGCACCCCACGCTCCTCCGACCCCACAGCAACTCAGCCCAAGGGGTCGCAAAAGAAGAAGAAGAGACGAAGGAAGAAAGGAGAGGATGAAAGAGAGGAGGCGGGAAACACGGACAGAAGGGGGAAAGGTAAAAGCCGACCCCCAAAACAGAGCAGCAGGGACTGCCGGGTGGAGAAGAAAGAGATGAAGGTTCGGGACCTCGGACTGGGCTTTGATTCGGACGAGATCGTCCTCTTTAAGTTTTGTGTGGGCTCCTGCCAGAGCTCCAGGATAAACTACGATCTGGCGCTGAACGCGCTGCTGGAAAACGGCTCCCTTCCGCGCCGCGTCGCCCGGAAGGTGAGCAGGAACCCCTGCTGCCGGCCAGACCGCTACGAGCCGGTTTCCTTCATGGACACCTCCACCACCTGGAGGACCATAGAGTCACTTTCAGCTGCCAGCTGCATGTGCATCGGCTGAACGGACCCTCAGCGCTGTGTGCACAGAAAAGAAGACCAGAGGGAGGCGCTGTCACACACGGGAAGTTACAGAGCCCGTGTGTTGGGTGCAGCTGGACGAAAAAGGGCTTCAGTCAGAGACTAATGTGGAACAGCAGCAGGGAATGGACAGACTGTTTTCACATCCATGTTGGACACGGGATTCAGGAACCTGCGGGCCCCGGAACTCCTCCGAAAAAAAACCTAAACAAAAACAAAACTCCTATCTAAACGTGTCTTGACTTTTTGTTGGAAGAGACCTGAGATAAAAGAACACAAAAAAAAATGCCTAGTTAAAGGACTGACACTGTGTTTATACTGTAACTTTAACTAAACGCTTACTGCAAACAGTGAAACCAGCACTTCCCAAAAAACCCCAACAGTCTTTTTCTTCTCCCCACCCCCACGTCCACCCCTCACCCCACCTCCACGTCCACCCCTCACCCCACCCCCACGTCCACCCCTCACCCCACCCCACACACACAAACAGAGACCTCACATTGTATCTTTTTCTATACGTTCAGGTGAACTCAGCCTAATGGATGCCATGCATCTTCATGTATTACTGTGTAAGAGTAAAATATATTTATTACAGATAAATTATTTATTTATTATGGCTTCATATGAGAGCTGTTTTATATGGACTCTATAATGTAGATACAAATATATCTATTTATTGCCAAGATTCACATTTCACCCTCGCAGCTGCTTTTTGTTGACTCCGTCTCAGTGATTCATTTCCACTTTTTTCCAAACATAGGAACAGAAACCAGGCAGTTCCCGTAACTATAGTTACGGTGTCTCTCTCACACCGTTCAACCGGCAGAACGTAAATTCTCCTCCATACTGCCGTAATGATCCTGATTTATTTTGTTTTTACCTCAGAGACGCCTCTCAGTTTTGATCCTAACATGTAGGCATGGGCCAGTAGAAAACTCTCATAACATGAAGTTACAACAGCACAACTTTTAACATGACATGATCTGTTCCCCTTTAACAGAAGAGCTACAATTATTTCTGCAGCTGCTGAAATGACAACCCCCTAATTATTTGTGCCAAATATTTATTGTTAAAAATCCAGAATGAACAACTGGTAATGTTAGTGCGAGAATATTGGACATTTTTCTGGTCTCCTCTTGACAGAGTAAAGCAAATTCAAGAAGCTGATTTTAGTTGGTTAGTTAGCCAGGCTTCCTGCAGGTGGAGTGTCCAGCGGCTGTTTAACACATTTGCCACTTGTAGCTTGTCAGCCATTCCTTAAAAACAGCATTACTTTGAAAGGAATGCTGGGTGGTTCTTCTAGTTTCTACACCTTGTCTGCAGCTGGGTTTGTTTTTTATCTGAGCCAGGAAGCTTGGTGAGTGTAGAAGCCTTCTTTCAGCCAGCTGACCAGCAGTCACTGCTGGATCTGGAAAGCCATGGGACCATGGGCGAGAGCCGGGTTATGTGCAAACCCCCGTGTTTTTTTTTGTTGTTTTTTTTATTCATGCAAATTACTGTAGCTGGATAGTGTGGCAAATTTATTATTGTTGGATCATTTTTCGTTTTCTAAAACAAACTTAGCATTTGTTTGTTCTCACAAATCTGGGCTTGTTGCAGCAAAGAGGTGTGGATATGAGATGATCACGTCCTTCAAACTATTGAGTTTACTTTTCTTTTCACTTCTACTTTTAGACGCCCTGGCAAATGAAAACACCTGACAGTGACAGGAGCTCAAACATTTCTGGATGGGATGTCATTTGACATCTATTCTTTCAGGCCATGAAAAGCAGAGATGGTGCAACAGTCTGGTTTTCTATATATAACTTTTTCCTTAGATGTGCCACCCCTTTGAAATTTTCTGAGGGGTGGCAGAAAATTTCTGTTAGAGCCTTTGTGTACTAACGGTACCATGAAACTGACCCATGCCTACTGCCGGTGACAAAGGAAGTTAGCTTAACTCAACTAAAATTGTCCAATTGCAAACAGATTAGATGTTTTTTAATGTAACAAAACCTCCATCTGACTTTCATGTATTGTAGTGGGTCCATAATTCATATGACACTCGCTGTTACCCATCATCATCATCATCATCATTATTATTATTATTATTATTATTATTATTATGAAATGTTCTATATTTTTTATGGCATTATCCTCCTTGGGAATAAAGTTTTCAAAATCTAAATAGTTTCATCATTGTACTGCTCAGATACATGTGGTCAGTTTGCTCGACTGAATCGTTTTTGGAAACCTGCCGCCTTGTGGATTGAGGCTGCAGCACCACCTGGTGGCCGAAGCTGGAAGCACCGATTCTGCGCACAACCAAACCCAAACGACAACAATCAGCTCTAATGTTTTAGTCATTTATTTAATTTTCCTCACGACCAACAGATCCAACATAAATCTCTGAAAGTGTCTGACAAGAAAGACATTTTTCTCTGCGTGAGTGCATAAATCTTCAAAATGAAAATATGCGATATGAACACCTAGCAAATGCACAATGTTTACATTCAATTCTCCACACATTACAAATAAAGCAGTGCTTGAAATGAGAGCACACAGATCATCAGCAACACATGATGGATAAACAGCAACAGTGGATGACACTAACATTTAGGGCATCAATCTCTGAGGATCATACACAACTTGTACCCGTGGGGTAGATTAATATAATATTTCTGCTCCAGTGCTTAGAATAAAAAAAACAAACATTCCTAATCACAGATCCATTCTGCAGCAAATGCTTTTTTCATCAGAGAGATGGAAAAGATTTCCATCCCTGGCCAAGGTGGAAAACATATTCTGCTCTTCACCCCTCAGTGATTCAGCTGCTGGCTTTAAAACCCTCCAGTTCCACTATGCACAGCTTCAGACCCCTTACTACCTCCTTTTGTCTTGTGCTTTAATTTTGGGAGCTATGAAGACGTCTTGGCAGATGCTGGTAGAATGTTTTCCCAAATCCAGTCTTAGGCTAAAGAGCAGCATGTGAGCCAGCACCACCAGAGTACATGGTTAGTGGCAAAATGCTGCCAGTGTTTCATTAGGCGGGATTTCCCATCGTCCTGACCAGGCCTTGCTGGTTGCATGACATGGTATTGTGTTTTATAAGATGTTCAACAAAAAGTCCCACATTTTGGTTGGATGCTTTGCTGTGATTTGGTTGAAAACACAGAAAACCCAACACTGCTGGAAGAAGAAATACAACCAGAACCATAAAAAAATGTAACATTGGGTTATAAAAATAAAATACAACAGGAAACTGACAATTATTTGGGAATTGATTGATTTGCTCCACAGTTAGCTAGCAGAGGTCTGCAACTTTCATTCACTGGCTTCCCAAACAAACATACGACTCTCACTGTGTTTCGGTTTCAAATAAAAGTTACAAATTGAAAATTTTCTCTCCAGTTTAATGCAGTGTGTGGAAAAAGCTAATATTTCATTAGCTTGTTAGATAATAAATCC
Source organism: Poeciliopsis paucimaculata (assembly GCA_903067055.1). Lineage (NCBI taxonomy): Eukaryota > Metazoa > Chordata > Actinopteri > Cyprinodontiformes > Poeciliidae > Poeciliopsis > Poeciliopsis paucimaculata. The sequence goes on from CAEGAD010036822.1 coordinate 10,539, forward strand.
TGCTGGCAGAAACCAGGTTTTTTTTTTAACATTGCTGAGGCAATCTGCTGAGACGAAACCTTTGAAAAATGTCATTTTTTTCCACATCTAAAGAGATTTTCCTTCATTCTAAAGCATGAAACAAGTTGAAGTAAGACTTATAATGACCAGGAAGAAGAAATAAAGGTATGGTCTATTAAAATCCTTCTTAAAGGGACAGTGTCATGTGTTTTTCAGGCACATGGTGTAATTCTATAGCACAAGCAAGTGTGTTAACTACTGTTGTTATGAAAATGTTTTATGTATCAAAAATAACATAAAAGTAATATAACTTTGCAGTTTGATACCTTGAAATCGGTCTCTGTCTCTTTAAGAAACAGAACATAAGGTAAAGCTTAAAAAAATTGATTTTCCTGTTATCTAGGTTAATCCCAAACGTGTTTAAGTCTGCCTTACTCCCTGGTTGTTATGGTGACTACAGCTGCACAATATGAAAAAAATACACACATTTTAAACACATGACTTGAATTACACCTTAAGCTATGCTATCTTCCTGCTATCTTGTTAAAAATGAACCTAATCCTTTGTCTGTATTTGAGAGTTATTCATAATGTTAAGGCTGCAAAATATTAGAAACCTTGAAATGGAGATTATATCAGTAATAATAATGAAGACATTATGAAATGAAATGACATTAAACTTAAATAATGCTACCCAGGTGGCTAAATATGACATTAGCAGGAAAAATACAAGTTCATAACACTTTGATTATTTTAGCCAACAATGATTTCACTCCTTTGCGATATGAATATTGCACACATTGATACTGCGATGATATGATGTCTATGATATATTTCCCTTCCTGCAAAAATGTCCACCTTAAATTTCTTTGACATCCCATTGTTTAGTCACTTACGAGCTTTATTTTACTCCTATATGCAGTTAATGATGGACTTGGTTTTCCATTAATCCAGCTGACAACTTCAACTTCAGACTTTCAGACTTTCCAAAACATTTCTTCCTCTAATTATCCACGAGGGAATTTTCCAACCAGTCTGCTTTCTGCAGCAGCTTCGTTTTGTCCTGGACCTGGACGAACATGACTGCTACCTGCCACAGGAGAGTCACAGGTTTACAGGGCTAACGCTTTACAAAAACACCAATGGAATCAACTCACTGAGCTGCGAGTCAGCAGCCGACAGCAGAGAGAACATTCACCTGGGTGATCCAGAAGGTTTCCAGATCACCACCACAACATGTGTGTGTTGTGTCACTCCACACAAGCCCACTGTCCAAAAGAACCTTTTAGAAACAGTCCAACACAGCAACCATAATCACTGTACACTATTTCAATCCAGGCTTGGCCAGTAAAAATATTGTGCTTTTTTCTGTTTTCCTACATCAGGTAGTTCTGAGGCACCAAAATGTTCTGTTTGGTTGTTTCACAAATAAAATAAAGATTTCAGAATAATGTTCAGTGCAGATCAGTCCAGCTGAGGTCTGACTGATCAGTCGAAATATGTGAGGTTTTATTTCCCAGATGTTCTACTTTAAAACACATTAACAACCCTTTAACTTAGCTCCGAATCATTAAAAGTTAAATGACACTATTTCTTTTTTTTTTTCTTTTTTTTTTAACAATGCTTTCTGTTTGCTCACCACAAGGGGGCGCCCATTTTTCATGGACTGGTTATGCAAATAAGCAATAGAAAAGCTAGAAAACCTTTTCTGAATCTGATTTTCTTTCATGATGTTGTGCCAACCTGGACAGAAAGCCGCTAAAAATGTTCAGTATCCAAATGATTTATGAATATTTTACATATTTATAAAATTCAGCTGCCTTCTCTGTCACAGACAGACAAACTGTAAACATTCTGACTCTTTGTCCTGTTCATGGGTGCAACTGTAGCATTAATGACATAAAACGCATGACTTCGACACATTTGGTTTGATGGAAGGAAGGAACAAAAATATACAGCCATCTGGAAAACAAAGACAGGGTGAGTGGAACTGAGCAATAACCTCAAGAAAACCTTCAAGAGGAACTTATCGTCTGCTTTAAATCATATGTTGTCTTTCTCTTGACCAAAGCCTCTTTCTTTAGATGTTGCGCCCCTGGCTCATTAAATGTCTCTGGGCGGCCCTGGAGCCCAGCCTGGGGGCATCAGAAGCATTTGGCAGACTGAGTGGAGCTCGGGGTGCTGAACGTGCAGGTAACGATGTCCACTCTGTGGACGTGCCCCACGCCGCCCCGCCCTGGAGAAGCCGTCTCCGCCGCGTCCTGTCCCGGGTGAGTCGCTGCTTCTGCTTCCTCTTCGCCGCCGATGATCGCCGCGGACTCCACGCTGAACGGGTGGAAGTTGATCCGCGCCGTGTCGTACTCCCACGCTTGTCGGAGCGCAAAGTCTGTGAAAGTGGTGTTCTTGCTGGGCAGCGGGAGCCCCGGCTCGTTCCTGTAGCTGGCCGTGCGCAACGACGCGTAACTGGTGTAATTGCTGTGTATAGATGGGGGGGAGTTTCGACCCTCCACCCAGCTCTTTTCTTCCCCACGGCCGTCCTCTGCCCGAGTGATCACACTCTTGAGCCTTCCGCAGCCTTTCAGCAACAGGTTCTTTCTGCACAAAATGTAGACCCAGGGGTCCAGGATGGGGTTGAAGGAGGCGAAGCGGATCGCCAGCATGTCGCCCCGGTAGTCAGGTCTCCCCCCAGCAGACATGTAGGAAGGGTCATAGAGCTGGTTCACAAAGATTCGCACCTGGCAAGTAAAAAAAACAAGCAAAGAAAACATAAAGAGAAATATTGAATTGAATAGAACCATGCTGAGGATAATTCAAACTCACCACTAACGGAATGGAGCAGACCAGAAACACGATGGTCATGAAGACCAGGAGCCAGAACATCTGGATCTCTGCGGCAGAGGTTACAGAAGACAGCCGGGGGAAGCGACGCCGTAACCCGCTGTGCTCACACAGCTCCGTCCTGACGATCCCCGTCCTCTGGTTCATCCCCACCAGAGACCTGCACACCGCCAGGTTGCACATGACAGTTACCGCGATCAACAGCAGCATGACGCCGCCGTACAGGAAGGAGTAGCACGCGCCAACCGGATCCCCCGACCTCCAGTCCAGAAAGCACCAAGTGCCGGGGAAGTGCCTGACGTGCTGGCCGAAGCCAAAGCTGGGCATGATGCACAGCACGATGTTGGCCAGGTAGGTGACCAGGAGCGCAAAGCGCGCCATGGTCCGGTCTATGTGCTTGGAGTAGAAATACGCGTGGTTGATGGCCAGGTATCGCTCCACCGCCATTGCGCAGAGAATGGACATCCCGGCCGAGCCGAAGAACAGCATGGAGAAGGAGAAGAAGTGGCAGAGCAGCTCGCCTCCCGGCCAGCGGCTGGCCACGTACGTGGCGATGACCACCGGGCTGGTGAAGCACGTGCCCAGCAGGTCGGTGATGGCCATCCCGCACACCAGCGTGTAGAAGGTGGTTTCCTTCTGCTCCTTCTTGGAGACGCACAGCACGACAATGGCGATGAGGTTCCCCAGAACTCCCACGGCAAACATTGTGGCTGAAGTGACCAGTGACTTGGACTCGAGTCGGAGCGCGGGGAAGGTCGTGAGGTTGTGGCTGAGGAGATGAGAGTGCATCGGCTCAGAAACATCGGTGTCCAGTTCCCCAAACGCAGCGGTTTCGTTAATCATTCTTGAAAAAAATAATTTAAAAAAACACACAGAAACAAAACAACTAAGTTGTTTCTGAACTTTGAGAAAAGTGCAGAAAAAACGTTTGGGGAAAAAAAACAACTTAGTCCATGCCCGCAAAGTTTGTGAATCATAAGAAACTGTTCACTTTAGTTCTCAGGTTGCCCACATGAAGAAACAGCCGCTCTGTGTTTACTGTTCCAAGCGCGCGAGGTTGCAGGTATATAAGCCGCGTGCTGATGTCAGCTGAGTGACGTGCGGGTGGTGCGCGCGGCGAGACGGGTTTCCAAGAAGCCCACTGCTGCAGCCAGAGTGGGATTAATGTTCACCCCTTTTTTTTTTTTCTATTTTTTTTTTTTTTTTTTTTTTGAGCCTACAAAAAAAACACGTCAGTTAATGACACGCGTGACAGCAGCTGTTGGCAGGAACTCGTCATGACCCTTGGAGGCGAAACATCTCAATCAACTTCATGTATATAAAATACTCCATATAGCCTGAAGGCGGTCAATAATAACGCAGAGACCAACGTGTCGATGATGGACAGATAGTAACGCAGAGAGTAAATGCATTATTTAAATGCTTCAAGAGTGAAGACTGAGGCAGAGAAAGCCACGCTTCAGCACCAAGGTCAGCGCCCCCTCCAGGAAACACGGCCTGCAACTTCACCTTTTCACCTCTAGGCTGCTATTGATCTGTGGTGAGTCTGAGCCACTCCTGGCATTTAAAGCCGGACCTGCAGACAAACAGTCGTCTGAACTAATTGAAAGCTTCCCCTCTGCGCCCCATCCTCCCACCCAGCCCCAGCTTTCTCTGTGGATGCCTCATCTTGTTTGTGCGACCTAATGTAACCCTCACATCACACTGACAGGAGGACCACTTACACAGAGCAGAGATTTGTACATGTTATAAACCTTTGGGTCGTGTTTTCCAATCGCTTCTATTGTCGTTGTATTTACGGCTCCAGAGACCCCCCAGTTTATCGGCAGTGGCCTCAGCGTTTTGGTGTCCAAACACATAATTCACAAAGAGCCAGTCTGCTCCACACAAAAATTACAACATGTCTTATTTTTAAGCTCACAGAAAATCAACTGTTTATTATTTGCACTCTTTGTCGATTTCTCCTTTTTGTTCATAGTACAAAAAGGAGTTTGCAAATGATGATTTAATTTCTTAAATAAATAAATAAATGTTATCCAAACAAACTTGGCCCCATCTGAAAAAGTAGTCATCTGTCTTTGTTAAATAATTAGTTAAAACCTGTCAAAGCTATTAACGATCTAATGTAACTAAAACAGTACATTACCCTTTTTACACACATTTTTATAAAACGCATTTTTTAAAAATGTTTTTGTTTTTTTCTTTACATGTTTGTTGAAACTGTCATGACAGATGATACAGATAATATGTGAAAAAAATCGAGCTCCTCTGTCTTCACCCTGTGCTAAGCAGGAACAACCTTTTTCTTCTTCTTGAGTTTTTTTTTTATTGGTGGTTGGCAAGAAACTTTAAGGTTGCATTACTGCCACCTACTGATATGGAGTGTGGCTCAACTAGAAACAACCAATCCCCAAGGAGGATCTAGCTGACTCTCTCTCTCTATCTCCTCTGTCTTCTGCTCGCTCATCTCACACATATCCTCTTTGTATCATCATATGTAGGCATAGTTTCCAACTCCGAGTTGGATAAACTTAAAAACCTAATGAATTTTATCATGGCAGGTGATGCGTGTCTGTCTAATGAATGGAGGATGTGGCCTAAGGAGATCTATACACAATATCAAGGTGTGCATTTTCATAATCAGTCTGCTTTTTTTTTTTTTTTTTTCTTAACTCCCTCTGAAAAGTCAGAAATGACCAAAAGAAGGACTAGGATTCTGGAAACTGGTAAGATTTTGGAAACCAGAATCATCAAACATTTTATTGCAAATAGTGTGTTGGGAACAAAAGATGGAAGGATTTGAGAAGAATCAAGTGTAAAGCTGGTAAACATGTGTATACATGTACATGTTGATGTACATGTTTGGCTGCAGTTTTGAAAAAGAAAAAAATATATATATATTAATGTCTTTAGAACATTTTATTCTCCTACTTTTTCTTTTAAGGAGATGTAAGTCATCTGTTAGACATCAGAATGAGACAATCTGCCTGGCAGCATTTGATAATGGGGAGCAGAATAATTCTTTGATGTCATTGTGAAGTGTATGGGAAGAAAATTATGTTATTTAAAAAAAAAATAGTTTACAAAAAAATTGGGGGGAAATGGTGTAAATGTGTATTCAGCCTCATTGCTCCAAATCTGTGTAGAACCCAATTTTGTAGCATTCTAGCTACGTTTCTGAGGTGTCTTTACACCAAAATCTTTGCCCATCATTCTTCATGCTGCGACAGCAGAAAATCGCTCACATTGTGTCGTTAATTTTACATCAATCCCTCATATTGACCATGTATGTGGTGATAGTGGGCAGGAAAAACTCCCCTGTAACAGGAAGAAACCTCCTGCAGAACCAGAGCCTCAGTTCTGTTCTTCAGCCCTCTCATTCATAGTGAGATTAAATGTTTAAACGTGTCAGAGTGAAGGGGCCTAGTCAAAAATCCATCTCCAGACTCTGAAGTTTGACTTGATGCAGAGATGCGTTCATGTAGAACTACAACTCTACCTTTAAATGAAACAAAACATTATGTGTCATATTAAGACTGCAGTGTAAAAGTAATTTGCATTCTGATATTTATGATATAATTCTGATATTCTGATAGTTTCATATAATTTCCCTTTAAAATATGTCATATGGAGTTATTTCAGTCACAGTTGAGTAAAAGTACAATATAGAAGCAGAAGCAATAAAGGTGAGTCTTTACCTCCAAACTGAGGTGCACACACACAGCTTTAATCTGATCAGTGGAAATGAAAGAATTCATCATACGCAGCAGGGAAAAAGTCTGCTTAACGGCAGGCTGCGGCGCCCTGTCTCTGTCTGTGCAAGTGAATTCCTCTCCTCCTCGGTCGGACTCATGCCTCCTGGGTGTGTGTGGTTGTGGCTCTGAGTCTGCAATAAGGCAAAGCTTTCAGACGTCAGAGGCCCCGGTGCCCACTTATAGAGAAAGGAAACCATTTCTGTCAAGCACGACATCATTGCTGCTGCAGCTTCATTAACGGCCTCTTTGTGTGGGATCCCGAGTGTGTATGGGTGTCTGTGCGTGGGTGTGTGTGTGTGTGTGTGTGTGTGTGTGTGTGTGTGTATGTGTGTGTGCTGTTCCAGCCATATGTAATCTTTAAGGTTTCCACAATTTTTTTAAATATTTTTTTTTATTTTGTAATCAATACGTTTGGATATTTTTAAAAAAGTTTATTTCATTAACTTCACTTTTTATTTTTTACTTGCAGCTCATAAAAACAGCATTTAAAATTAGAATTACATCAGAGCAGTAAAAAGCACTTAATGCAGAAACCTGGGCTCAGTGAAAAGACTGTTTAATGCCTTGTTAATGGTTATTTTTATTTTAGCAACAAGGTTTATCAGAATTCATACTAATTTACTGAACATGACTCTCGGTCTCACTAAATTAAAAATACATAAAGAAAAAAAAACATGTTTACAATAAACATAATCAATTCCAAACACACATCAAACAGAAGTAAAGCATAAAGAGAGTAATATCATTTATAAATGTGTTTATTCTTTAATAATAACACAGTTGAAAGCAGAAACAGTAGTGACACTAAGCCGCAGTCCATCTCCCCCAGGAAAAAATGATCAATATTACTGTGTAACTACACATTCATAAAGCTGGAACTTAGACATTCACACTGATTGGGGACATCAACTCTCTGTCAGGTCTTTATGACACTTAACACTTTTTATGAGAATCAGTTAGGATTTTCTCCATTTGCTAAAAGAGTAATGGGAGATTTTTTTTTCACATTTCTTTTTCTTGACATGATCCCCTTGACTTGGGTCAAATATGTTGTGTAACAGCTGGAACTTGAGCTTTGGACCATTCCTTCTGACTGTCAACAGAGTCAGGTTTGTATACATATCTTTTCAGATCTGCCCAAAAACTTTAGAGTTTAGAGTCACTCTCCAATAAGAGGACAGGGTTTTAACTTCCTGGTTGAGGTCTTCCACATAAAGTTCCATCTGTGATGAGCAGCAGTCCCTCCTGCAGTAAAATACCCCCTCAGCATGATGCTGCCACCTTCTCCACAGTTGGGATGACGCTCTCAAACTTGCAAGTATCTCCTTTTCCCTCTGCTAATTATAGATAAACATAATAGCAAGTAATGACTTCTTCCACTCTGAGAGGCATCTTGGTATAAGACTCATTTTACTGTGAATTATTTTCTCTTACTTGCTTCATCCAAATAGTTTTGCTTTTTTCTTGGGTCAACACCAATAGTGTTCGTACTTATGAGTAATTGGTTGAATCAAACATCCGATCAGTCGTAAAACAAGTAACATGTTCGTGGTGCCGCCTTATCATGGTGAGCCTTTATTTAACTGGAATGTTTTTGCATCCTAATCTGGGTTTTTACCAAACTGTGTAAAGGCAAAGTCATTTTAGTGTATGTACACTTCTGAGTTTGAGGCAAGTCTGTTATTATCGAACAAACAGGAAAAAAATTCTGATTTAATATCAGACAGGCAAGGCAGGTAACTTCAGTGTATTGTTATAATTCAATAAATGTGCACACTCTCACTCAATAATGTCAATAATTTCTTCTCAGACGAGATGTACTGGACTGCACTTTCAACATAACTTATGAGAACACCTATGTTTTGTAAAAATGTTTACTATGTTTAGTAACTGTTTACTATGACAGAGTGGAAGGTCTGGTTTATTTACTTCTATATTATGTTTATGATCAACACTATTAATCTGGGGAAAAAAGTTTTACAGCATGCAAGAGATGCTACCAATAAAAAAATATATGTTGCAGATAAAAAAAAAACAAAAAAACATTTTAGATCATTTATTTAAGTTAAACATGATCAGGATGTAGTCTGAGATGAGATGAGGTGGTCTTGAAGGTCTTTGGAGAGATTGTGGAGCCTTGAGGGAACGCTGCTAAACGTTTAGGAAGAAGAGCCGACATATGAGGGAGCTGATGGTCTGTTTAAGTGGCTCTCTGTTTCTCACCAGGCAATAATGCATAACAACTCCGGAAACGTATTTCTGCTTTTTGCACAGGAACCTCTCCGTTCAATCAGCTCCATCAATCTTCTGTCTGCAGAGGATTCAGCAGACCGGCTGGGTATTGATCAGAGCATGATTATTTTACAAACTTTGAACCCTGCCTCTGTGTTGTTATGCAGATGTTCACACCTGTGGCTCTTCCACCAGGCGGCTGAAGCTAACAGGATCTGCACGTTTGTTTCTGGCGACTCTGCTTTTCTTTTCGTTTTTCAAAGAATTTATCTGGAAGTCTTTTGGGGAAACTGTGTTTTGTCAAATAATGGCTTCATCTGGATGCCACTGTATCCGCCACAGTTTGTCAAAGGTGTTCAATCGATTCAACCTGCAACACATTTCCATGTCTTTCTTTATGGCTGCAGTAGTCCAAACAAACCCACCAACATGGTGCCCACGCTTTACATCACTGCTGTTTTTGCAGCCTACCCAGAATTAATCATTCTCAGACTTACCTTGTCTTTTGAAAAAGAAAAGGAACACAAATAGCTGTCAGGCAGACTTTGGCAAAAGGGTGTTGATTTTCCTCCAACGTGTGGGAACCTTGGTCGGTTCTACGGCTCCTGAGGAGACCTGTTTGTTTCCTTAGAGGGGGGATTTGCCTCCAATTAACAAGTCAGATGGAATCTGTGAATACCAAGAAAAGAAGCAAACTTGAAGAGAAATGGGAAACAAACAAAAAAAAATTATCAGGGTTTTTTTTTTTTTTCCATCATGCTTGTCTCTGGGTGGCTGAGATTCTCTCTTCCTGGAGTAAAACCTTGGGTTGATGTCACAGTTTTATGACGTCAGAGCTGCTGTGCTGACGTTCTGCCTCATTTCCCTGAGATGTTGCCAGCTTCATCTGATTTTTGTGTCTCTCCACAGATACTCATTTCTGCCGCCTGCCAGGCTCATCAGAGGTTCTATCGGTCCCTGTCGTCTCTCCATCCTCTCTGTTCGTTGCTTCGCTTCGTCTTTTCTGCCTCACAATTAAATTCCTGATGACTACTTATATTTTAATGCCTCAACCATTTGAGCAGAATTGTACTCCGTTAGCTGATTTATTTATTTATTTAATTTTTCATGAAGATGAATGTTTGAGCGTTATTTTCTCACACAGGAACGTTCCATGGAGCTGTGGCGCTGTGAGTATTTACATTCACGTGGTGGAAAATGTTATTGCAGAGTAAGCAATATCTTACCACTCCATGAATATGATGCGCTCATACAATATATTGTTTTCTATAATGAAGCAGGGAATAAATGCTTCTAGTGAAGTACAGTAAATACATTTTTCAATATTTATTTGTATTCTAATGACTGCACGCTAACAAGCAATAACATTTACAGTATTTAGCTGTTTTTGACATACTGTAATGATCATAAAGCAACGGCTGTTCAAAAACATTTTTTATTTTTTACTCATTTTGTTTGAGTATTAGCAGCATTAGTTAAACAATCAACATGCTAGGATTGAACAGTCTGTTCCTTTACTCGAAAGCCTAGTGGGTCTAAGTAGCATCATATCTAAATTTATATGCAATGTTCAAATATATAATTGCTAAGTATTTTAATATCTGACTAACAGCAAAAACACAATAAACATTTTTGTCATACAATTTATAAATGCATTTGGGGATTAAGAGTGCCTGGATACAGTTTTCATGACACTCCTCAGAAGTTTCTTCTGTTTTGATTTTTCATTACACTTATGTTTAATTCAGATTTTTAGGTCAGATGGAACTTGTGCAGGTGATGGATGATTTCAAGTATCAAGATAAAGAGTGTAAAAACAAATCAACACCTCTTTTTTTCTCTTTCATAGTAGATAAATGTTTTTTTTTCTTAACTGTATATCCTTAAACTGAAGAGGGGGAAAAAATGCTACTTTGTGTTTGTCTATTGCATAAAAACCCTTTCAAATGATTTAGAGTTTGTGGCTGGGATGTGACCAAAGGTGACAGAGGTTCAGCTTTAGCATGGCACATGGTATCTGCAGGTTAATTGGTCCTTCTGAGTGTGTCTGCATAATTTTTAGTGGATGATTGAAGCACAATCATCCACTAAATCACTAGGACTAGGAGATTGCAGGAAAGTGTTTAATTGTAAAAATGGCACTATTGGCTCCCATGCTGAGCAGAGAACAATAGACTGTGGGTAATTTGTTTGCCACTCTGGCTGAAATTATATTTAGAGATGAAATATTGTATTTGAAATAAAGAGTTACTGGTGCTCAGGACGGGTTTTTAGTGAGCATCGATTGTGGAGAAAGCCCAGCGCTCAGTGTGTCGCTGGGTTCACTTTCCAGCAACTACCAATTTGTGACAAGACTTAAGGAACCTCAGTCAAAAGAACCATTTGAACCTGAATCTGCCAGGCTTTGATTCATTTGGGCCTTACTAGAGCTAAATATGTCCATATTTGACTGGGTCAGTGAAGCAACCCAAGCAGGCCTGTTTTTAACCCAGCAGTTTTGAGTTTAAGTTTGATACGACGTTTGGGAGAAGTTTGTTTCCTTAGAGGGGGGTTTGCCTCCAATTAACAAGTCAGATGGATTGTGTGAATACCAAGAAAAGAAGCAAACCTGAAGACAAAAGGGAAACAAACGACAATTACTTTCTCCTTCCTTTGGGCGGGGAGCGGGGCTTGACTTCATGCTTGTCTCTAGGTGACTCATATTCCCTTTTCCTTCAATAGAACATTTGGGAGAAGTTTTTCTTTATAGAGGCTGCAGCTCCCATGAACACAAACCTATGACAGAAACATATTCATCAAAATGAATGAACCAGTGGTGTGAAAAATGTATTTTGAATAGGTGGGTGGGAATGGGATTTTATATGATGAAAACTAGTTTAGATGAGTTGGCTACAAGTATTTTAGATAGAATGCAACATTTTTTCCCTCCTTTCCCTCTTTTCCACACCAAAAGGGCCATGCAAAAAAATAATATGTTGAACTGAACTGCAGTGCCTTTAGCCAGTATTCACAAAATTAACTAAATTCATTACAAAGAGAAAGTTTGTTCGCTCATTCCCCCCGCACCCTCTCACCCCTTCTTTACATTCTTCCGCCTGCTCAGACAGAGTGCAGCCATCAGCATTAATGGTCGTCCATACTGTGTTTTCACATAATGCGTCAGGTGGTGCTCGGATATTGCACATTTTCATCCTGCAAGCCGCTGCTGTTCCAGCAGCACAGATGAGCCAGCTGATGTTCAACAGACGTGTGCCAAGTTTCTGAATAACACATGCAATGTTTCTAATATGGGTGTACTGGCAAGTCTAATTAGTGAGTAAAGCCCTGGTTTGGGAGCAGAAACGGAGCATGCAAGGTGTCAGAAACCAGCATGTACTATATTCAGAACAGAGGAGTGTGTGGAAATGTAGGTACTGTGTGATGAAACAGCGTGAGCAAACAGCAGCCTTCAAACTCAAACGAAAAAGCAGACATGATTGTCCTGGTTGATGCAGTTTGTCTTGGTGGAATAGATTTCAGTTGACTTATAATGGTTTCCATTTGTTTGTTTTTTTCTCTCTTTTTTGTAAAAATGATGAGTAATAGTATGTATCAGTGAAGTCTCTTCTCGTTCCACTTAAAGACTGCCTCTGTGGAATCTAATAAGATCTTGATGTACAGCAGTGAGACACGGTGGAATTGGCTGCTGGTTGTTTGCTGGACTTCAAAATCAAAAGAGCACTGCGAACCAACATGTGTTGTGCATATTTGTTACATTACAAATATACGCAAGTCCATTTCGATATTCTGCTATGTGCTATGTGATGGTGTTTCCATCAAATAAGGAATTCAATCAAGTTTACACATGAATAATTATGTTTACAAGATTTTAAACTTTATGATGCTGTGAGGGAACTGGTGGAGCCAGCTGCGCACTGTCTGGGGGGGGGAAAAAAATCTTCCTACCACTTCCTGTCGTCTTCTTCATCGCTTCTGCCAGAAGTAACATCCGGATGTTGATCACGTGACTGGTGTGATGCGAACAGTGTTTGCATTGCAGTTTTTAAAACACACATCTACTTCGATACAGCTGAAAAAACTATCTCATCCTACCGCTAAGACTTTGTATGAAGAATGAGTTTTTTCAAAATTGCCTGGTTTCCATCCATCCATCCATCCATTTTCTGTTCACCCTTGTCCGTAGTGGGGTCGGGAGTTGCTGGTGCCTATCTCCAGCTGCGTTCCAGAAGAGAGGCGGGATACACCCTGGACAGGCTGTCGCACTGCCTGGTTTCCATTAATCCAATTTATTTTTGTATTTTCAATTTGCAGAATTTCATGATTAATGTAAACACAGCGACTCTTGTGTTTTTATTTCAGTGTTTCCTTGCTGAGCTTGAATATGTTAAATCGCCACTTTGTTTTTTATTAGAGCACCAAATAACTTCTATTAGAGGAGTTTAATCTGCATGCTTGACCTCAGTAAAAGCACTAGGACTTTTTTGATCTATATGCATTTATCCATTTTCCAGCGCAGGTCAGCAGAGACACACAGGACAAACAACTATGCATGCACATGCACACCTACGCACAAACATGCATACAGACCTAAGGAAAATTTAGAGGGTCCAGTCAGGCAACCATGTATGAGTTTGGGCTGTGGGAGGAAGTCAACCCACACATGCACTGACAGAACAAGCACTCTGTGTGGAACTCAAACAGATGACCTTCAGCAGTGAGCAGCAGTGCTAACAACCACAGTCATATTCAAAATTTTGGAAAATTATTGAAAATTTACTAATTTCAGTAACTCAATTCACTGAGCAGCAAACATTACACAGCTAATTTAACACAAACTTATCTCCATCCAGGCCTGTTCAAACCTTTATTTCTGTTCATTTGATGATTTTCTGCTTACAGCTAATGAAAACACTATTTAAATTAAATATTACTCCGGATCAATACAAGCATTCTCTGTTGGATGGAGAGCTAGTTAAGTACTAAACTCTGAGGGGAGAGTTAGTAGGGAAGGAGTTTAGTAATTCAGACATTAAAACCGGGATTTAGACTTGAGGGCTTTCTCTTTGGACCAAATAAAACTGTTTGGTCTTAAAAGGAGTTCTACGTTTTGATTTTCAATCAAAACTTTGCAAAGTCCATTAAAATATCTGTAAGCAATGCAAAATAGTCAGAAAGCATAAACTCAGTTTATAAACAGCTTCATTTGATTTAGTACTATAAACAGATTTCCTGATTTTTACAGTTGTTGTATTGCAGTAATGATGTTAAAGCTACAGTACGCAACACTTTCACCTATGTAAAAATGGACCTCTCCTGCTCAAAAGCAGCCAGTCAGAGCCAAGAATTTCTTAGCGCTGTCAATCATCCTCCTGTACCCTGCTCAGTGAGTTTGTGGGGGAATTGGAAAAACCATTTAGCCACCTCTCGCTTAGGAAAGAGCAGCTCTGCCTGGTTGTTTTTCACGGAAAGGTAAATTTCTAGTTACTACTGGGAGCACTGGGTGAAGGCAGAGGAGCTAGATGTTTTCACAGATTATTATCATGACATAATCATAATTTTAACAAATATGTAAAATATATACATATATATTTCAAGAGAAGTTACATAATGCAGCTTTGATGTGGGGAAATGTGTTGTTTTTGTTCTATTTGTTTGGTGAAAAGTAGAGAAATTCAATTGCTGCTGTGAGCAGTTTGTTGGACAAGTGAGTGTTATTATTAACACATTATTGTAGGAATTTAATGGGAGAACTCTGCAATGTTTTTTGCTCATGATAAGGACATAAACGTCAGGCGTTATAAGACACAAAGGAACTCTGATGTCATGCTCAGTTGTCTTGAACTGAACCAAAGATGAGATCTGGACTCACAGGTAGCACTGAATGGTTGGAGGGTTTGACTGATGATGGTGTAGGAAGAAGGGAGGCACCAGAACTGAAAGAGGGGTTATCTCTGGGAATTTCAGCTTGATATTCCCACCAGCTGAGTCTCTTTGTTGCTTGGCAACGTGATAATTTCTGTGTTTATCCCATAAGGATTGTGCATCCAGTGGTCTTCCTTTTATTTCTCAGGAAAATATGTTATGTTGTGCATTGTAGCTTTCTTTTACTATGCTCAAATGGCATATTTAAACAAACATTGCACGTCTTCTATGTCATGAGAGCAAGATGTCAACTCATATGTCATACTAATATTATTGCAACCTCCTTTAAGAAGTGAAAAGAAATTAGACTGTTTGCTTTTCAATTGCCCATTTTTCTCCTGAAAAAGATCCCAGTCCACTAAAAACCAGGTCTACCCAGTGAAAATGTCTGCCCTAAATGTCTGCAGTTTGCCCTAAGTATGTGGCAAACTGCAGATCCGTAGCGTGTTCATATTTCTAAATACACCTTATGAAATTTCCAACATGTGCTTTGCACCTCTACTACTCCACAGTTTACTGGTCCTCCTGCCTTCTTTCGTCCTCATGGTCTTTCCATTTTTCAGATGAAGAACTGAACGTAGCTCAGTAAGAAGTTCAACTCACTGAGCTAGAGGATGTAGAGTCTTCGGCAGCAGAGGGATAAAAACACATGCAGAGTGAGTGTTGGATGTTTGAGAGCCTTAAAAGAAACCAGCAGCAGAAACTTACTCAGGAAACACGGGAATGTCTCATGTCACAAATGTTTTCGTAGTTATAAATATTTAATTAGAGAAGTTAAATGACTGACAAATTTGAAGGTGCAGATGATGATCTCCTGTGAGGGTGATAACAGACAAGCTGTTTTTTTCCCTATCAGTTAATTAGTTTGTTTATCACATGACCTCAATCCGTCTCTGACATCGCCGACTTGTTCTGTTAATCGTGACGTTTCAAACAACTTTTAATTGCACCTGAAAGAAGACTCACCTCCCTATTGTTCTAATGAAAACGTGGTGAAACTTTTTATCTGTTTAATAATAGTAGCAGGAAGGCAATGCTGAAAGGAGAATAAAAGTAAGTTAATTTACTAATCATTTGATGACTGACGAAACTTTTTCAATTTTCAAAAAAACATAATATTTGGTTTCATTTTTGCATCAGTCAGCAGTAAACAGAATTGTTTTCAATTTCTGAAATTAGTTATATTTGATTATGTTCTGAAGATTAAAAACGTGGAAAGGCAAAGTCAACAAAGATGGGAGGATTAATCCAAAATATCAATGTCGTCATTGTCAAGTCAGTATCAGTATCAGATCGATACTAGCGTAGTAAGATCGATACTTTAGTTTTAGCTTTCCTCTTGAATTTGTTTTTTTATATCTTTGTATTGTTTCTCAGCTCTACTTCAGAATATATTTTATTTTGATTTACTCTCAAATGATCATTCTTGCACTTTGTGTTACTAAAGTGTTTCATAGACACCTAAACTTTGTCCAAATTCTGTCCCAGGTTTATCAAAAGTAATTCAAAGGAAATAATAGGGAAATCATACAAAAATACATAAAGGTCAGAAGTTTGATCTTAAATAATAAGTTAAATAATAAAAAGTATCACTTTGGTTCCTGTTCCAGTCCAAGTAAAGTATATCCAGAAGGCTCTGGAACAAATCAAGGCCACTAAATGTGTATATCATGGTAGAGCTCATGAAGAGGCAACGATATCAGTTCCATTTAATTTCTCCAGAGGGTAAAAGAAGAGCTGGAAAACTAACACCGCTCACACATTCCAATATCAACCCAACTGAGCCTCGCTTTGACTGCTAAGTTCACGTCTTAACCTGGAGTCATGGCTGTTTAAGATCCAATATGAACATCCCACACACTACCCACTCTATATGCAATATGCATGTGGCTATATGTGTGTGTGTGTTTATAGATTGTATGTACCGACTGTGGATATGTAAATACAAAGAACCATTCCATGCAACAAATGGTGATAGATTTGTTTTATAATAGGTATGAAATACAATGCTAATCCTTAATGAGGTTGGTTTTATTAAGCTTCCCTTCTAAAACTTGTCAAATATCTCTGTCTAACTGCATTACTTCCTATCAGTTTCCTACTAGGGTGGATGAAAGGTGGATGAAAGTGATACACTAAGACACACTGAGAAATTTGCATTTAATTCATCGGT
The DNA here is from genome assembly GCA_903067055.1 of Poeciliopsis paucimaculata. Lineage (NCBI taxonomy): Eukaryota > Metazoa > Chordata > Actinopteri > Cyprinodontiformes > Poeciliidae > Poeciliopsis > Poeciliopsis paucimaculata. Next base: position 27,458 of record CAEGAD010036822.1, read on the forward strand.
TTTGCAGACTGTGGAGGTTGTAGTAATAATTATCAGTCTGGTGGCATCATTATACTGTGAGGATGCTTTTGTCTCTGGAAGGAGATCAAAAGATTATAATGAATGAGACTGGCCCAGTCAAAGACCACATCTACATTCAATGGAGAATAGGTGCAAGACTTAAAAATGACCATGGACAGACACTCTGAGCTTCAGCAGATGGAAAACGATTTTCATCTTTGGTTTCTCAAAGCTAATAGTCAGACACCAAAGCAGCTGGAGGTAATTCTATGAAGTGTTGACACATGCTTGACATACTTGAACTGCCTGGTTGCTGAAGTGTGCTATACAAGTAAACTTAAATACTTTTCCAGTTATAAAGATATATGTGATGGACCTGAGTGGGGATCTGTCACATACAACCCCAATAAGCTCTACTAAAGTTTGTGAATATAATACAACATAAAGCGAAATGGTTTAGGCAATGTGAATACTTGTTGGCCCTGTGAACTGTTCAAAATTAGGAATAACTTTATAATCCATGTGTCGTTAATAAACACCACAATGTCAAATACACCTTTTATTACAATGTGTTTCAGAAATGTATTGATTTTGAGAACTAATTCTGGACTCTGTCGGTGACAATGGATTATTTTTGTGAAGCTCAGTAAGTAGGAAGTGTTAGAAAATGTGGCGGATTGAGGGGAACAAGCAATGTCTGGACCCTTGACCACTGAGAAACGATTGCTTCCTGGAGACGTGGACTCTATCGAAGTTTGAAATTCTACTCAATCGCTAACATTTGGCCGGGATGTATGCAATCCGCCAGTTCGATGATATAAAACTTAACGGAAACAACCATCCTCCACTACGAGGAGAGAATAGCTGCCTCGCTCGTGCATGACCAGCATGAGCCCTTCTTCTTTCCCTTCCTCCTCTGCCATCACCAAAAATAGGCTGACTACATTTCAAAAACCGCTTGGAAAACTGACGTCAACATTTACAACTTCTCTTTCCATTTTTCTGATTGGCCTGATAGAAATTCTACCACAGGAATTTATGACAGTGGGAGAAAGCCCAGACAGAAGATTAAAGGAAGATAAGAATTGGAAACGGAATGGAGTAGGAAGGCAATGACCAGACCAGGATGACGAGGGATAGGGATTGAAGTGCCAAGTGTGTAACGGGGAAATGAAAAGTGCACTTTGACGAGCCAATGGATGAGGAAAATAAGAATGTAAAGCAGAAAAGGTAACTGTTGTGAATTAGGAAGCATCTAAAGTGAGTAAGGATGAAGTAAGTTGGTCATACCTGTAGAGGCACGGAAGTGTCCTGGAGAGGTGGCAGTAGAGTCTCTGACTAGGTTGTTCAACAAGATCCTAAGCAGTGAGAAGATGCCTGAGAAATAAAAGAACAATGTTCTGGTGCTGATTTTTAAGAACGAGGGAGACGTACAGGATAATGGAATATCCAGAGGAATAAAACTAATTAGCTAACAGCCAAATTAGCTGTGGAAAAAGTAGCACAAGCTAAGAAGCTAAGCTAAGCTAAGAAGTGAGTATTTGTGAATAGCAATAAGGTTTCATGCCAAGAAAGATTACTTCAGATGCAATTTCTGCTGTAAGGATACTGAAGGAGATGTACAGAGCAGGCCAGAGGGAGCTTGTTGTGGAAGAAATAATTGCCAAACATTGTCAAGGTAAAAATAACTCAGTTAGGTTTATTAATATCCTGCACAGGATATGAGAGCTCACAAATGATACACCAGTGGTCTCAAACTACAGTCCTCCAGGGACAGAGTCCTGCAACTTTTAGATGTGTTCTTTGTCCAATGTGCTTGAATTAAATGACAAAACTGCACTCAAGTTCCAAAGAGCTCTGCTAATGAGCTCATATTGGAACCAGGCTGTGCTGAGAGCAGAGAGACATCTAAGAATGCAGGACAGCAGCCCATGAGGACTGGAGGTTGAGACTTCTGTGGTACACTGTTGGTCAAAGGGAGAAGTTCTGTGAGCAGGAAGACAACACCTCAGTTTTAAAAATAGTGTAAATGTTAATAAGCATTAAAAGAAAAACATGACGAGATGACATAAGCATCAGATGAACAAAGTTGTGAGAGCCACAACACCTGGTAGTCTGGCAGACTCAGTTTGATTGAAGACCAAAATCGCAACATTTGTTATATTTTCAGTTGTTGCGTTTTGCTTTCACACTGTACTGAACCAGACCTTTCGAGCAACCTGGTCCCCCACCTCTCACCTGTAGTGGCACTGCACCAAGACCCAGTGCACCAGAGTTCACTTCAACCAAACTGAGACCTGATGTATGTAAGTAAGTAGACCAGAGTTACCGTTTTTGGTCCGCATCAGTGGTAGCTCTGTTGCCTTGCAGCAAGCAGGTCCTGGGTTCGATTCCCGGCCTGGGGCGGGGGGTTTCTGAATGGAGTCTTCATGTTTCCCTCCAGGTACTCTGGCTTCCTCCCACAGTCCAAAAACATGACTTGGTCTCTCTAAATTCTCCTTAGGTGTGAATATGTGTGTGAGTGGTTATTTGTCCTGTCTGTCTCTGTGTTTCCTTGTGATGGACTGGTGACCTCTCCAGTGTGTACCCAACCTCAGTCTCCGGGCAACTGCAGGACAAAGGCACCAGCACCCCTGGCGACTCTTCAAGTATAAACATGTTAGATGATGGATAAATGAATGAAAGGATGGAAATCAAGCTCAATTCATTTCATCTGCTCTTGGCAGGAAACACTCCTTAACTAGGAGGGAGTTTAAGTAGCTGCGTTTCATTTACAAATGTGTGCAAAACTTTGTCAATATTCCACTTGAAAAATCATAAATTCGCAATTGCAACATCTAGTGGTGGATCATGTGACTCTTGTGACGTGAAAAAGTGCTTGAATTGCAGTTTTATGAAATTTTTATATTGCCAAAAAAATCACCTCATCCTAGCGGTACTTTTTTTTTTTAAATTGGTGTGTTTCTATTAAGCAAACTTATTTTCAAAATGTTAAGTTGCAGAATTATAAGGTTAATGCAAAAGCAGCTAATCAGGGTCAGGAAGCCAAGAGGAGTAAATTAAAGCTACCAATTCTGCTGAGAGAAGAAGGTTTTGTTACAATTCTGAAAATTTAGACTGAAGTGTTCTTACATTGGCTGCATGGCAGGTTATTCCTGCAAGAGAATTTTAGCCATTCTCTTGCAGTTTCCTCTGTTTCAGTCAGCCACTATTCTCTACAAGTAAAACTAGCCTGAGGGTTATTTTTGAGAGGAGCAGACTTACCCTGAAACATCTTTTTTTTTTAACTCTTTGCTTTCCATATTTGAGGATTTGTTAGTCTCACTGTTAAAGATCTCCACCACTGAGCTTCCAGCATTAATGAGGTGGATTTCCATTTAAATGCCTGACACAACCTGCAGGGAGTTGGCAGGAGTGGAGGTTGGCGCTGCTGCTGCCCTATAGGAGGCAGAAACTGCATTAAAATCAGACTCAGGAGAACTTTTCTTCTCTTCTGGGCACAGCAGAAAAAAATCAGCGGCTTAAAAGAAGAGACGGAAAATATTAGCCTAATTATAATGACTACCAGCAAACTGTTCTGATTCTGTTGGAAGCTCCAAAAGAGAGTGTCCTTTAGGAAAAAAAGGTGAACAAGGATGTATATAGGGCTTTTTCAATCTGCGTGAAGGGTAAAAAGGAATCTTAGTTGCCTGCTGTCAGGACCTGATGGGTGAGGAAAGCTTCAGGTGAATACTAATCTCCAGATTCAGCATTGTGTAATATTTTTTCTCGTTCTCAAAGGTCTCCTACCTCCCCTCTGTTTTCATGTAGGATGGATGGAGAACTTTTCTGCAGAGATTTCTAACTTTATCTCTAGTGCATCAAACCATACTCTGCATTCAGAGTCATCCCAGTGACACGGGGTCTTCGACAGAAATTCACTTGAAGATGAACTCTTTGTCCACGGCAATGTAGCTTTTTATATTTCGCTTTCTCAGCTTTTCTTAAAAAGGCAACTAGAAAACCAACAATGAATTTCTTAAAGGTATAACAGTATTATCACCAACCCCCCCAAAAATCAGATGACTCTATTCATGTTGATTTTCAATATGTGTAAACTGTACAGAAATATGTAGATCAGAGTGAATGATTGAGTTAATTCAGAATTGATTTCCATTCTCACGTCCATCCTGCCTAAACATGGCAGCCTCTTTTCACATTGTGGTAGAAGCACAATTAAAGACTGGTCATATGTCACACTCCAATCCTCATCTGGTATAACCCCCTCAAGCTTGCTGAGGTCCAACTCACCATAGAGGATCCTAGTTGTGGTCTTTATTCTGGGTCCAAACTCGTACAGAGGCCATTACGCAAACTGCTGAAAAACAAACAAACAAAAAAACACTTTTTGCTGGGAAAGAGATATTACCGATGGTTTCTAATAACCAGCCAAATCAGAAATATGTTTTATTTCTCAGGTCCACTGAACTGCAATTCTGAGATGGAAAACGTGCACCTCTTTTAATCTTATTTAAAAAGTTAGATTGTGTCTTTACCTTTGACTCTCTGTCCCCTAAAAACGAAACATGGTGACTAAATTTATACACTGTAATTTTCTAATTCTTTCTGATATTGATCTTTCTTCCATTGTCTAAATTTGGCGTAAAGGCCACTGCAATTTGATTTGGTTCATCAACTCTTCAAAAACAAAGTGGCCATCAAAGGCACGCATAGGGAGGATTTGTTATGAAGCAGTTGAGAGCCGCTGCTTGTCTCTCGGGGCTTTTCATCCTGATCACCTCAATCCATCCTAATTTACCCGCCTCCCTTCTCTTTCCATGACTTTCCCTTTTCTCAAAAGAGCTAATTGCCGGAGACATTCCACAGTGTTACTAAAGCATGGCTTTTACGAACAAGGCTCAGTGTCACAGTGTGGATTTGCGTCTTCTGTTATTAACAAGGTGAGTCAAGAGCTACACGGCTCCCATTCTCAAATAATGAGGCATTTTCTGATGGAAAAACTGAGAGCTGAGTCCTATCAGCACACATCGTCTCCACTTTGCATAAAAATATCATCTCAATGTCCAGGGGTGTTTTGAATTGTTTTTGAGGTTTCATTATTGTGTGTTCTTTATAGTCTCTTTCTTTCTGTTTTTTGTTTCTGTTTTACTTTAGTTCACTCCTTCTTAGTTTTTATAGTTTATCATGTTTATTTCTTATCTCTAGTTATTCCATGTTGGCATAATTTAATTATGTTTATTAGATCTAGTTATTCTTTCCTGGTCTCTTGTGTGCTCTCCCTCTCTCTCTCTCTCTTCAGTCGGCCTTCTGCTCTCTCTCCTCACACCCGCAAACCTATTAGCTCCTCAGCCCCAGATCTTTTGTTCCAGCATTCACCCTCACAGTATTTAACTTCACAGGGAGCCATGGCAGACCAAAAACCATAAATCCAAGTAAAAAGCCAGCAGGGACCACAGAGAAGAAGCAGGGAGAGTAGCAAGGTATAACGGGAGGAATCAGCAGGGAGTGTGAGCAAGAGAGGCGTTTACACATGCTTGCATCTGTCTAAACATAAAGTCTGAACTACAGTGGTTTAGATCAAAGCGTTCGAATGGCCTAGTCCAGGGGTTCAACATTATCTTCTGACAAACCCTCGCTAGGGATCATAAACTGAGGGATCACTCATAAACTGATCCCTAGCGATCCCTAGTGCTTTATGGACATTTTGCATTCACAGTAAACCCAGAGGGTAACGTAGGTTTTGTCGTATTTCCTGTTTTTTTTCTGAGCACAACTGACTTACAATGATTAGGGCCAAATGAAGAGAGTGTTTTATTACAAGACTATAGTCATAATACCAGATAGTTTTATTACCAGAATAATATTGTAATTTTATAAGAACTACTACACAAAACTGTTAAAATGAGGAACATTGAGCATTGTAAGTTGTACTTCGCATCAGTTTTTTAAGCAGGAATTTTTTAACTCGTCAGCATTAAATTATCAGTAGCGGGAGTTTGAAACCATTTTACAAATGACGGAATCAGTTCCAAAGATAGAATCACCCAGGCTTTCTGTGCTAGTCACTTGAGATCTTAATAACTATCTTAACTTTTTTTTCTCATGAAACGACTTTTATCTAATAGTTTTAGGGATTTCTTCTGCTAATATTTTGTTTATTCTGCTCATTTTGTGACTTTTCTTGTCAAATTATGATTCCTTTTTTACTAAAACTGAAAATCTGTTAGTCTTGCTCTAATTCAATCAATAAATTATGTGCTATTTTATTCTTCTCTGTTCTCTCATTACTTGCCTCTGCAGCCATTTTTATTTTCACTGTCAAACTTCTCCAGTTCTCATCTGACAGTTGCGTATTCTTCCTTCCAGTGTACTACTTGTTCTACTGGATTTTAAAGGTAGACTATTCACCGCTGCCACCTAGTGGCTGGAGAATTGTTTATAGTCAAGCATAAAAATACAAAAAAGTCCACCTGCCTCTTGTGCACTCCACTGACACCTCACTACTGTCACTGCAAGTACTGGCCAAGTCCAAACCTATTTTGAGATTTTTTTTAGTGAGAAGAAGAATTTCTCTATATGTGTAAAGGTGGTACAGACAAACCTCAAGACTGTCAGCTGGTATTGCAACAGAAAAGGGGAGCAGGGGGCTTACCACACTGAAAACTATAAATCATTTTCTTTTCACTTTCACAATGATGTGTGATGCTTCAGTGTTGTACCAACATGTAAAATCCTAATAAAATCTATTCAAATTTGTAGACATGTTACAAGGTACAAACTTCTACAAGACATTGTATCCAGTATGTGTACATGATGTAGAACAAAGCAGTGGCTGATCAAGTTTGGACTCTGGACCGTTTGTAGTATTTTCTTTGTATTGTTTGTTTTTTAATTGTTCTTTATTCTATTTTCTCACTGTACATCTGTTTTAATAATTTATCACAAAAAATAAAAAAAATTAAAAAATGCGGTGAACATTCCAATGGCAAAATATAGCCACTATATCTAATTGCTCCGCCTCTTTAAACGGACAGATCATTGACACAGTAAACAATGAATGTGATCTCCAGCTGAGATGCTCATTTATCCTCAGGTGTATGTGATGGAGGGTGGACAAGAAAACCACTGAGTAGATTACAGATTGTTTGTGTTCCTCTGCACCATTGCAAAGAAATACAAAATTCAAATTCAGCTAATCCAACACCAGCGTCTTATTTGGCTGTTTTAAAAGCTGTGCTTCCTTCATAAACAGTAAAGTGTCACGCGTCACCCTCTGGCCATCTCCTCCTCTTCAACAGGTTGCATAAATAATGACTGCATGGCTGATGCATAATCCTGCAGAAAAACAAGATGGGAAAACAAAAGAAATGACTACATGATGTCTAGGTCTTGCCTGGGGGAAAAATTATATTGTCTGCAGAACAATATCTACTTTTTAGAGTGCTCAATATAAAAAGACACATTTATCTTGTGAGGCATTTTTATTTGGCTCCTAATGTGAGATTGAAATCTTTTCCATAAATCTGCGTTACAGGGATTGATGAGATACGCCTGTTTTCATCAGTTGGTGGGTGTTAAAGGGCAGGCTGAAATTGCGAACAACGTCCTTCGTCTCTTATGAAAACTAGTCATAGCCACGACATCCACTTTTAATGAAAATGGGCTTTAATGCATCTAGCGCCGTTGAATAAAAGTTGTTCTGTGAGCTCCAAACGCACCTAAAAAGAACATGGTGAATGTATTACTTAAAGCTCTCAAATGAGCATATTAAACACATCACATTTTCATCTGCTTTAAAAGTAACCAATGTTGCAGTTTGCTCTGTGTTTAAATGAAAAACAGCATGAAAACATCACAGAAAGCCACGTGATGTGTCGTAGCGCAAAACACAGGTGTCTGTGATCAGAGGCCAGTGTTTACTATAAATATACCATCAGTACATCCAGCTTAAAAACTTCCACTCATCAGAGCTCCCGTTAAATGATAATGTTGACAAGGTCTGGTGCAGAACAGGTTAAATTTCATGGCCGTCCTCATGAATAAGCTAATAGAATAATGGATTTATCTGCATGCATAAAAAGCCAGTCTTGTTCCAGTGAGCACATTCTGGATGCCCAAGAAATTTCACTGTAAAGACTTAAGGTGTAAAATGAAAGCCACTAATTAACATTCAGCCTGTGGTAAGGTCATAGCGGCTACATTTCAATTCATAGCAGACCACTTGAGAATCGATCAAAAGGCTCTTCGGCTCAGGATGTGCAGCAGGTGAGTCATTAGTGGATCAGCCTTTGACTTATGCAGCACCAGACTGTACGTCAAACTCTTAACTAATGCCTCGGTCATTTCCATGTAAATTTGGCAAAAATAAGAGGACAATGTTGTGCTGTGGGTTGGATCAGGTTGCTTGAGCACCTCAACAATTCAGAGACTATGAAGCAGGACTTTCCCTCCAGCGTCAGTTCCCAACATCATAGATGTCTCTGGAGAACCACGTTTATTCATTCGCTGTCTGTAATGGTGGCAGCATGCTGGAGTCGCTCTGTTACTTTCATTCTGATTTATTCTCTTTTAAAATTTGTATTTCTCCTCTTCTGGCTTAGACATTTATTTTACTTGAGAATTATTCCCTGTGGTCTTTGATGCTGTGCATCTAGAAATAAATTCTGATTTTACTTTTTCACTTACTGCTGAGAGAGGCCACAACACAAAAAGTCATAACATTAAGTTACATTAAGCAAAAAACAATAAGCTGAGTAGGATAAAACAATATCTGCAAATATTGATAAGTTAAGATCATTTTATCAGTCTTCCATAGGAGAAATTTGTCTTGGAAGCAGGTGCAGAATGGCAATACAACAATAAAATATCATCCAAACGGAAAAGTAAATAAATATATAAAAACCAAAAAATACATAAAAGCACTATTGTCAGATTGGCAGTACATCCCCATAAACATTGCCATTTGCATATACAATCATCTACATGCTACTCTTGATCACTGTCTGGGCCTCCATATAATTAGTCCAGTCCAGTCTGCCATTTATCAGGTTAGTGGAGAGTGTAATGGAAATTTTTAAAACGTGCTCCTCACCCCTTTTGTGCTTGAGATTGTGTCTGATGATGAGATCATGCGTCTGCATGAAGGTATCATGAGATTGATCAAGCTGCTCTCCTACAGACAGCAGGGCATCCTGGAGACTATCTAGTGTTACTTCCCCAACCCAGGACTTATCTGCCCCCTTTAGCATCAAAGAACAATCCCCTGTCCTTAACAATAGACAAATGGCCAGACCATCTGTGTTGGACTCCACAGAATTCATAATACATCGCAATCAGGGATTCACATCTATTGTCCAATCAAGTCTCTCCTCTCTGACCAGAACCTATAAAAGGAAGCCAGAGCCACTGTTGGTCAGAGCAGACTTGACACACTCCTCCAGACTCTTGCTAAAGTAATTTCTTCCATGACAAGAGTGGTAAAAATGAATGTTTCAGACGGTTATATTTGCACAGAGGGACCCAGTAATATTACCATTATTCAAGAGTCTTGCAATCTACAAAGCAAAATAAAAAAAAAGTAAAACAAAAGTGAAATGAAGTCATACACAAATAAGTAAAATCAAAATAATAATGTGCATCTTTTTTAGTTCCATACAAAATATTTTTTGTCTTCAATGTACTGCTGTGCAGGATTACATTCAAGTAGGTGTGACAAAGCAGCTCCACCGTTATAACTAAAAAAATTAAATAAAACCAAAAGACGTTCTTTATTATTATTATTATTATTATTAATGTTCCCCATTTCCGTCTAACAAAGAGAATATTTGGTCTGTTGTACACTTAATTAATGCTAATTGTTGCATGTTAAACTACTAACAATTCTGTGCAAAATATTTATTCTTTCCCCCACAAGCTGAATTTGCCAGATTATATCATGCCTTACCAAAACAATTTATTAATCAGATTAAAAATATAATAACATATCATCCGATGACCCCACAATTACCCAATTTATCTATTAATGGAATAACATTCACTGACCAAAAATTCAATAACCACGCAATTGAATTTTGTCTAAGTGAAACTTTATTCCCTAGGAAAATAAATAAAAATAGCATTTTGTGCAAATTTGAAAATAATATATATATTGAAAGGTTAAGAACTCCTTATTTAAAACTCCCCATTCAACCAAAAGCTACAGAAACACACTTTAGAGTTTTAAATGCAATTTACCCCTCAAAAGAGCAACTCAGATATCTCTTTAATATTGATGACAATCAATGCTCATTCTGTGAAAGCGATACAGAAACGATAGACCACATCTTCTACGAATGCAGTCAAACCAAAAATATTTAGGAATTGCTTAGAAAGGTGAATCAAATAGAAAATTGCACTTTCTGAATCTGTTATAGATATGCTAACCTCTGATTATTATTGTTATTGAAAAACAAAACAGTGACTCTAGTAACCTAATATTTTTGTTTGGCAAAAGTCTTTATTCATAAACAAAGAGTGTTGAGATCATCCTAAGTTTATAACATTTTTTTTTTATTCGACTTCCAGTTATATTTGAAATCTCTGAAATGTATTGAATCATATGAATACCTGACTGAATTATTAATGGAATTACCCACTGATGTATGTTAATCCTAACATATGAATCCCCTTGTTGCTATTTTAGTTATTATTTTATTTATTTTTATTTTTTATATCAATATTACTTTGTATTTCCATTTGTAAATCTGCTCCTATGCCCTCTACGGAGTCGCGCTGCTGTATTTGCGTTACTTATTTGTACTTACTTTGTTTAAGTAAAGTTTTTTGTAAAAAATAAAAAATAAAAAAAAATCGGTCTAATAAACGTCACTGCTCACACAGCCAGTGATTGGTAGTTTCTGTAATGGGGGCGTGTCATCTCGTCTCTCATTGGTTGGGGTTTTAAACCTCCCTGACATGGTTGGTCGGAGAGGTCGGCGTGTGATTGGTTGATTTCACTGTCTTCAATTTTAAAAATATACTGCTGCTGCTGGTCTGAACAGAAACACAAAGCTCAGCAGATCTTTAAACCAGAGATAAGAGCTCACTTAAAGCGCTTTCACTTCATCGTCTAATCACGTTTTGGTTTTAGGAAACATAACTTGGTTTTCCTGCAGAACGCTGCAGTGAAGCTTCACGCTGCGAGATCTCCGTTTCACTCACTTCAGCAGCGCCGCCTTGTTCAAGACCCATCAGGAGCGAATGTGAGCCGGTGTTTCATCAGCCTGTTTCTGCGATGCTGGCCGGGGAGGATGGCGCTCAGCTGCAGTGCTGTGTGGCGGTGGAGAAGCTGAACAGCTGCGGCCAGGCCGCCCGGAGACAGCTCATCCGCAAAGCCTCCGTCATCTTGGGCCGCAACGAGTTCCAGGAGCTCATCCTGCGTGTGCACGACGGGAAACTATCCCACAGTTACCTCCTGAAAGAGTTCAGGCTCTTCACCAAGTTCGCCAGCGATGGGAAATGCACCGTGAAACTGCTCCCGGAAAACACCCAGGTGCTCCTCTCCAACTGCCCTCCCGACCGCCTGAAGCTGTTCCTGAAAACACTCAGCGTCAAGCACCAGGTCTGGCAGAGCGGCAGGCCTCTGACCGACCGAGACAAGCTGAAGGCCGGCCTGCCCCGCAGCTTCGAGGCCATCAGCCCTCTGCAGCAGAAAGACATCCAGAAGGCGAGCGAGCTGCGGAGCAGAGCGGCCCCCTCCGGCCTGACAGACCGCACCAACAAGGGGCCAGCTGCGGGCACAGGTCAGCAGGTCAAACGGTCCCGAAGTGATGCCAGCTGCAGCCCGGTGAGTGACTGGACACCACACGCTGGTAAACTGGTCCAAAATGTACTTTAATGGGAGTAACATTACTGGAATATGATTTTCTAAAAGTAGAAGTTAATAGTTTTTAAGGGTAGAAATACAACTGAAGTGTTTAATCACCATAACATCTGGCTGAATTTGTGAAGAAAAATCATCTAAAACTATGTGCCAAATCTAGTATTTTGAAGAAAAAAAAAGGGTTAATAATAATAATACATTAAAACGTACAAATTCAGAAAGAAATCCTATTAGAGATCGACAAAGACTTGAAAGGGATGTAGATCAGTCTCCAGCAGCACATTAACATAGAAGAGTTCAAATGACATATCCACCTGTTAAAATGGCCCAGTCAAAGTCCACAACTAAATCCACATTAGAGTCTGTGGAAAGACTTGGATTTCTTGTCAGAAGCTTTTTGCCCAATTTGAGTTGGGGCTAAAATCTTCAGAACAATTCAGCATATATTAATGAAAAGCCCATTTATTACAGGAGCTTTTCTAGTAACTAAAAAAATATTACACACCAATAGATGCTTGAAAGCCGTTATGTATATAAATTGTAGTTAACGAAAATGTGACATTTAACATTTGAATATTACATCAGATCAATAAAAAATAAAAAAAAACTTGCTTTAATACAGAAATGTACCCTTAATGAAAATAGTTTAACACCTGCTTGAAGGTTGTCAATTTTCAAAAGCTCCATTTTAATCTGACAAATTAACCTAATTGGAAGGCATATTCTAATTTACTGAATAACTGCACTTTTCTTTCAGAAACTTTTCTTCTCTTCCTGCTGATCGCATTAAATCCTAATTAAATACATAAATTTGTAGCTGACAAACTGTCAGAAATTCAGACTGTAATGTCTTTTTCTTTCATGTATTTTTTAAATTTTTTTAAAATTTCCCTTCATGGAAGCATTAGCAAAAGCTCTTGCATTATTAAAGTCCACTTACTCTGCTTCCCGATTCCATCTCCAGCGCTACGATTTCTGTAAAGCCATCTGGGCTTCAGAAACTCATCAGACGTTTTGGTGGTGATTACAGGTGAAGGGAAACCCCAGTAAGAGAGCCATCTTGTCTCTCCCGGTACGGAAGCTCAGCAAAGAGCAGGCTGCTGTTCTCAGTGCGGTGCTGAGCGGCAAGAACGTCTTCTTCACTGGAAGTGCTGGTAAAATGTCCAATCTTCCCTGAATGTCTTCTCTAACGCTCTGCTGAATCGCCCTTTGACACCTCAAGATCTATATTTGAGGTATTGGGTCTCCTCTCCAGGTACGGGGAAATCCTTCCTGCTGAAGAGAATCCTGGGATCTCTCCCCCCGAAGAGCACCTTTGCTACGGCCAGCACAGGAGTGGCTGCGTGTCACATTGGAGGAACAACGCTGCACAGCTTTGCTGGTCAGAGGAAACAATTTTCATCTTTAAATGAAATTACGGCTAACGGCTCGGGCTGTGCACACGTTTTGTTAAAACGATGCATTCAGGGTCTTGGTGGACAGTGATAGGAATAGAACAATTTTCAGATTTTGAGTAGAGACACTCCTGTTAAAATGAGATTTCTCCATGATTTCTCTTCCTAATAAACTGTCAGAATGCATCCTCTTCCTGCCTAATCCTAACTGGGTTTTGTCACTTCAGAGTGTCCATGCTGGCATTTACTCTCACCCAGTAGAAGAACTAATCTGGGTTTCACCTAAGACCCACTTTATTTATCATTAACTGATCTTTGCTCATCTGCTTGCTTTATTCCAGGTATTGGTTCAGGCTCCGCCCCCTTGGAGCAGTGTGTGGAGCTGGCCCAGCGGCCCGCTGTGCTGCAGCACTGGACCAGCTGTCGCCACCTCATCATCGATGAGGTCTCCATGGTGGAGGCCCAGTTCTTTGACAAGCTGGAGTCCGTAGCCAGGTGGGATCGGGAGTGTGACAATATCATTACAATTTTAGAGTAATGATGAGTTTGATCTGGGAATGTCATTTAAAATGATGGAAATCAAAGCTGTGTAAATAGCATTGTAGATTAAAGAGTTGTGTTGCATGGTCTAAACAAAGTCTAAGTGCTACATCGGGTTCTTGGCCAAAATTGGTGTGCTTTGTTTAAATGGACTAGTTTTTTGTTGAAAATATATTTTTAGCAGTTTATTAGTCCAGAGCCATTTTGCCCTCAGCCCATCTATTAATTTACAGGCCTTTTTTTTTTCTTCTTCAGACATTAGGAAAGGGTTAGGGTCATGACCTACTCAGTAATGTTTCTGTTCCAGAACAACACACTTTTTGATGAATACTTGTCCTGTTTTTCTTAAAACACATTCAACAGACTTTGCTTAAAGTGGCACTGGTGAATGTTCGGTTTTGTTGGACCTTTAGTAGCTTTTGACGTCTTTGGTCTTCACTAGCAGACAAGTGTTCATATAAACCTCAGCGTGCCAGATCCTACTGAGCTGATTTGTGGAGTACTCTTCATGTATTGGATCAAAAGTGTTCAAAACAAAAGGTTTTGAACACATTTTTTTAGCTATGTATTTTCACACACTTGGACAGAGCATTAGTACATTTCATAGGATCGTGGCCATTTCTTCTGCATTCTCTGAATCAAATGCTTTATTCTTCTAATATCTGTTTGGTGACAACAATAATACCTCACTTTTATGCAGATGATGTACAGTAGAGCTGTTTAAGAATTAGGACTTCTCCAAACAGTCTAAATTACTGCAGTCACAAATTATGTTTCCTGGATTCGAATCCCATTGGGTTTGGGATAGGTGTGTGTACTGCAGACAGTAGATGGAGAACCTAAAATAAATCAACTGGTTTAAAATATAACTTTTATAAAAAAAAATTTTAACCAAACTCTGAGAAAGTCCATGTTTAATTATTGACCCAGAGAGCATGGTTCCTCTCATCAGGCAACAAATTGGACTTTTGAACTCGACTGTCAAGTCAAATTTAAGGAATTTGTGGTGTTTTTGACTAACCAATGGAATCTTTTTTTTTTTTTTTTTTTTTTTATCTCTATAAGCTGTGCTTTGTGGCTTAATAGAAGGGCAGGTGTGAACAATATTTACTAAAGAGGAAGGCTAGAACCACAGAGTGCTAATGCTTTAGTTTGTTCTCATTTCTCTTGTGTCATGTTTTAGAGACATTTAGGAAACAGAAAGTAAGAAAAAAAAACATTATTATTATATATATATTTTTATCTGAATTTATGACTAAAGTCCTGCTTGTGGGGGAAACCTGAATGAATTAAGCTTAGTGGAGAACTCGGTTTTAAAAGACGTCTTTTTTTTAAATTTTCTTCAATGGTTTAAGTGATGTCCTTGAAATTAACTCTGTTATCAAAACTCGAATGGTGAAGCTTGAAATTACAACAGAACAATCGCTCCTCCTCGTTGGTCGGGATGCCTTTCTATAAACACAGGCTTTATTGTTCTCATGTCAGATGAGTTGCGGCCATGAGAGACTGGATCTGACCCAGTACTGTAGAACTGAACCTCGCTGTGTCTCTTGTCAGGTCAGTGAGGAGATCCACACAGCCGTTTGGAGGCATCCAGCTCATCGTCTGTGGGGATTTCCTCCAGCTACCTCCAGTTCCTAAAGGAAAGGAAAAGGCCAGCTTCTGCTTCCAGGTTGGCCTTTTGCAGCATTTCTTTACTGAACCGCTGAAGCTCTGCAGTAGTCCTGCTGATCTACACTGGATCTTATTTTCGTTACTGGAGGAAAAGCTGCATGTTAAATAGATTAGGACCCTCAGTATTAGTTTTTCCTGGTAGACGGATGCATATGCTAAGCCTGGTCTGAGTGCATGTGAGTCATTGCTGCTGTCTGTGTTTATTCATAATAATAACAATGTTCTTTAGTGAGCATCTTTCTTCTCTTTGCCCATTTTCTGGGAATCATTATGAAAATTCACGGAAAACCTTCTGATCTGTGAACTTTCAGGCCAGGAGTTGGAGGAAGGTCATCCAGGTCAACATGGAGCTAACAGAAGTGAGGAGGCAAACCGACCAGAACTTTATCTCCCTCCTGCAGGCAGTGAGGGTGGGCAGGTAAAACAACCCCATGGTTGACTGTGATGCTGCTGCTTTACATAGTGCTTGTCAATACTACTCTGATTGCAGCTGCAATAAACCATCCGTGATCTGAGTCCCACTGAAATAAGGTTCTCTGTGTGAACAGCTTCAACTGATCACATGTTTGATTTAACTGTACCTATTGCTTTGACTGCTCTCACTGGGACTAGGGATCTTTAGGGTGTGTGAACCTCAATGAGCTGAGGCGCTGTAGGAAAAAAGTGAGCCAGATTTTCTCCATATCATTCAGAGCTCGTCACTTTAAATTCGTGTATCTAAAATGAAGGCCTTAAAATGTCCTAAATTTATTTTAAAGTGACAGTGTTATGCAAAATGGACCTTTTTTGATCTGAAGCGTTGCTTTGATTCTTTCATGGCTTTTTGAGAAATTCTTTAATCTCCCAGGGCAACCATTCAGCTGCGAACAATGCCTTGTTGGACTTAGCCCCGCCTTCGAGGCGCAGCTCCTCCTCTGAGCTGCAGTTTCTAAGCTTCTGCCTCGCAGCAGTTTTTAAGGGACAGAGGCCCAATTTCAAGTCAAATTTCATTTGTCATGTTTGTGGTGTTTTATCTATCCCCTTTAAAGGCTTTAATCTGCATATCTAAAATTAAGATCTTAAAATGTCTCAAATTATTTTTTTCTTTTGAAATAAGTTAGCCTTAAATACTTTAATTAAAGTTCTTAAATTCTACATGTTTTTTTTTTTATTATTTATTTTTTGTTTCTCGTGGGAATTTCTACATCAGGCAACTCTTTGCGTCATGTTCATACATGTCCATTGTGTTCTGAGACTCTAGGCAGTTGAAGTTACTGGTAATTAGCTACTAATACACACTTGCTAACTTTTTATTTATTAATTTTTTTTGCACCAATCATGGCAAATTTGTCTGCAGTTGGCTGGAGGACGTTTGTCTTTGCCATGAGCGCATTTCTGTTGCTAACCCATACGACGCTAAGCACATTCTGTTCCCAAAAGCTTGGCACTATGGGGTTCAACGCTGTAGAGAGCATGACATAATAAGCAAATTATGTCTGTAAATTTCTGTGGTGATGCAGGTCTTAATTTTCATTCATACATTGAAGTTGGTGAAATGTGCAGAAGTCCTGTTGTTGAGTGACAAAGTCCTACAGTTTTTGTTGCCACATGGACATCTACAAGCTGTAACAGGATGATGTGTGATGTGTCTCATAGCTTTGGGTGTCATGTTCCCTTTAACGGGGAACGACTGTGGAATGTTTTCTTCATTTCTTGTAAGTTTCATGTTGGATTTATACAGCTTCAAAACGAGAGGCAGAACAGATTTTGCTTCTCCTGCTAGAATTAGAAAGGGTGAATGTATTTTAGTTTCTTCTTCTTTTTTTATTTAGTTTTTTTCTCCCCTCCAAGTTATAGATGTTACACCCACAGCAGCTCCATCTCCGGTATGAGTTTGACCTTTTTCCTGAAGGAAATGTTCTGTGTCACAATAACTCAGGGTGACGGAGGAAGTCACAGCCACGCTGCTGAAGAGCGCCTACCATCGGATAGAGCGGGATGGGATTCTGGCCACCAGGCTGTGTACGCACAAGGACGACGTGGAGCTTACCAATCAGAGCAAACTCCAGCAGCTGCCAGGTCTGAATGCTAACTGCCTGCTCCTCTATTGACGCCTTAAACAACGTCTGTACCAGTGTTGCACTGAGAAGTAGCTCTGATGTGCCGTTCCTGCAGGTGTTTGCCAATTGGGGAGGAACAAAATCAATAATAATTGGAAATTTTCTCCACTGTTTGTGCCATGAGAGTGTCAATCAGGAAATAAAAAAGAAAAAAAAAACATAATTAAATGCAGTTGCTATTTAATTTTGGTGAAACAAATCACTTCTTGAAACAGCATCCTGAAGAAGCCCATTTCAAATGATAATCTTTTGCAATAACAGTGTTTGTGTTTATGACTCTATGAATGCTGTGCCATGCAGCCACAGCCTGATGATAAGCTAAAATAGAGATATGGGTTGTTGTAACCATATTACTACCACAGAATAATGTGATAAAAATTTAAGCTTGTATCGCCCACCCCTAGTTCTGGAATCTTTTTAATTTTGTAATACACAATTTCATCAAAAACCGTTTTAATAATTTTTTTTTTTTTTTCATTTTTTTTTTTTTTGTGTGTGTGCGTGCGTGCATTTTCTGTCAGTGACCTACAGTAACTGAAGCATTTCTCCTCGTCCTGCAGGGTCGTCGCGGGCATTTGAGGCTCTAGACAGCGACCCAGAGCTGGTGAGGACCATAGATGTTCACAGCCCAGTCAGCAAGATGATCCAGCTAAAAGTGGGAGCCCAGGTAGACGTCAACTCAGTGTCTCCTGCAGAGATCGACTCTGTTTAAATAAAACAAATTTTTAAAACCTTTCTGCATCCCAAAAGGTCATGCTGACCAAAAACCTGGATGTAGCTCGAGGTCTGGTGAACGGCGCCAGGGGAGTGGTGGTCTCATTCGACTCAGGAAAACAAGGTTTGGATCAGTTTTTTCTTTTTTTTTTTTCTGTTGGCACAATACTTGAACAGGAACACAATGTTTGATTTAAAAGTCAAAATTGTTGGGAGTTTTTTTTTGTTTGTTTTTTTCCTCCCACTTGTCAGTGTGTGACAGAAAAGCTCCTCATATTTTCATTGAATTAAACAGCTGCCTGTCAACAACTCCATGTTGCGCCAATAGAGAAGACTTTTTTTCCTGATCCACTGATCTACTCCCTCGTTTGTGGTTAGGATTCCCACGCGTGCGCTTCCTGTGTGGGATCACGGAGGTGCTGAAGCCGGACCGCTGGGTGTTTAAATCCGCCAGTGGGATCCAGTTGAGCCGACAGCAGCTGCCGCTGAAACTGGCCTGGGCCATTTCCATCCACAAGAGCCAGGTGAGTCCAGGATCTGCGCTGCAAAAACACAAGTCTGACCAAGTAGTTTTCTAGTTTCTACTGCATATATCTTAGTTTTGTCTTCACGTCTGGTGAGTGACTCTTCATCAATCTATAAGAGCTTTTTTTAATTTTAATAATCAATATAAAGGAATTGACTTAAAACAAGCTTGATGAAAGTAGACAAAAAGTTTGTGGTACAATTTTGTTTATGTAGTGACAGATGGGCTGTGACTTCCACACTGATGCTGAAGTGCAACTTTCACTAGGAGGGCAGGGAATTTGGATTTGACTTGAATTCAGTGATGTTATTTTATCTGTAGGTCAGCAGGAGACTCAGAGTCTGACAGAGAGAGTGAATAAGTTCGACTTGGAACTCCACAGATCGGCTTACAGCTGCTTCCTCTTTGTTCCCGCCTTCATCACCAGAGAAGAACGACTGAAAATAATTCTCTGAATCTTTTACAACTCTTGTGGTTGGAGGGCATGTTTATCACACCGCTCTGCCCCGGCTCAGTGCTGTGTCTTTACTACAGCTATTGATGACTAGTTTCAGGGGACGCAGGTTTGTTCCTGCGTCCCCTGGCCACGTTCCTTTTTCTCTTGATTTCCTGTTGTAACCCAACTGTGCCAAGTGTTTCTATATCCTGTTGCTGGTTGGGAGAGGGGGAAGAGAGAGGAGGTGAGATTAGTGGCAACAAATCTATTTGGAGAGGAAATGAGTGTTTCACCCTGCAGCCGCTGTTGCTACTAGATCCTGACCCCAGACTTAGTAATTGGCTGGAGAATGGAGGACAAGGCCCTCTGGATAATTGGGATCACTAGTTGTGAGCACTGGGAGCAGTGGAGGTCTACAGCGCAAGATATAATACAATTCGATAACAGAATTTAAACGACCTTTTTTGTTTTCTACTCTGTATTTTAGATAGGCTCTAGAGTAGAAACTTCCCCCAGTCATCATGTTATAATATTCTGTCGTTGACAAAAAAACCTGGAGTGTTGCTTTAATTCTTTCATGTATGTTTGAGAAACCCTTTAATCTCCTCGGCAACCATTCAACTGTACAAAATGTCTGGTCGGACTCAACCCAGTGCAAATCAGAGGAAAGCTGGAGAAAACCTTGTTAAAGAGTTAATAGAGGAGATGACATCATGAAGGCAGTTTCAGAAAATGTTTTAAAATTTCAAGCTGTTGAGTTATAAAGTAAAAGTTCTTTTGTCATATTTGCATACCTTCACTGGGAATGTGGCTGGTAGTTTATATAAAAACGCAGTGTGGAGTGTGAGCCTAAACTAGAAAACGGCTTCAGATTCATCAGATATCGAAGTGCTGCTCTCTCGTCGTTTCTCCTGCTGAGAGTGTTGCTCATGTTGAACAGCCAGTTTACCCCTCGTTTATGTTTCTTGTGAAGGGAATGACTCTGGACTGCGTGGAGATCTCCCTGGCTCGGGTGTTTGAGAGCGGCCAGGCCTACGTGGCCCTGTCTCGAGCTCGAAGCCTAGAGGGCCTCAGGGTCATGGACTTTGACCCCCACGTTGTCCGGGCGGATCCAGATGTTCTCCTCTTCTACAAGAAGCTGAGGAAGGAGCGGCTGCTCATGCAAGTGAGTGCGGAGCTCTCCCATCTCCCAGAGTTTGGTCTTGACTAAAAGATTTAATCTACAGTGTCACCAAGTTTCTGGAAAGTGAGAATTGTGACGTTTTTGTGTTCAGAACTAATTGAGTGGGTTTTCCCTGCAGGCCTCCATGGATGATTTCTATAATAAAGAAAATGCTTGACGAGCATCTGCGTCTCCTGAGCAGCTATGCACCATGTGCATGACTTATACTTTTAATACAGTCTGAATTTCACTTAACTCACTGGCTGAGTTCCACTGCCACCTGCAGTTCATTTCTGCAACTTGCAGTTTTTATTTTTTTATTTTTATTTTTTTTAAATCATGGCATGATTTGTAATTTATTGTGGTTTGTATTGAAATAAACTATCTAAGTCTTGTCGTCATGTAGTTTGTATGAATGAGGAATAATTGAGTATGCAAGAGTTTAAGAAAATGCTGAGTCAGCTGTACGGCAGCCAGAAATATCTGGATTTACCACTTTGGCTTTATGCTGATTTGAGGAACCAATAAGCTTAAAATCTCAACTAAATCATCTCAACAGCTTCACAGGCTTTACATCAAATCTAAGGCAATTCAGGAAAAGTAAAAGTTTAACAATTCCGGGGGGGGAAAAAACTATGAATCAAAGATGTGAACAGCAAATTTACTGAATCCAGTGTCACTTTTGCCATATTTGGTTAGCCTTTTACATTTTCTCTGAAGACACAATTTTTATATTAACAAAAGTTGTAAACAAGTCTTCAGACTTTGCGATGAAGTGAATCATGTTTCCATTAATCGTCTTTAACATTTCTGCAGCTTGGTTTGAGTTGACCTATCAGTAAAATCAGCTGACTGGGCAGGACTGGCTCACACACACACACCTGTGAAGACAGGTGTGTGTGTGTGTGTTTTGGATTAATTGGTGACACCCTAACCAGGGCTGGGCAGCCTGGAGTTGGCCAGAAGATAAATATACTCTTAATTTGTAGTAGCATATAAGTAACTCCACATTGTTGTTGTGGAATGTTGCATAGAGAAACATTAAGGTGTAATTTTATTTATATAGCACATTTCCAGCAACATGAAGTGCCTACACCACATGTAACAGAAAATCTGGAAAAATGGATAAAGTCTTATGCATTTGGGCCTTTCATCCACATGAAAGCTGTTTATCACTAAAAAAGAATTAGAAAAACTAACCAAAGTGGAGATTTGAGTCTTGCACATTACATGCACTAATATATCCACATACTTTGACAACTGACATTGTCCTGTTTTACTAACTTTGTATTCTAATACTCTAAAAGTATGTCCACACAAATGAACCTCCTGGCACATGTTTAATTCCTAACAGGAAGTTGTAGTTTTGTAGCAGGTTGATTATTTCATAGGTTTTTGCTTTGTGCTACACTGCCCCCTATGGGTTTAACTTGTTTGAAACCATGCCAACGGGTGGATTTGTTCAGGTTAATGTGGAAGAACTTTTCTGAAATTGATCCAGTGTACGATTTTCAAAACGATGTGATACAGCTGTTGGTTTTTACATGTTGGCCTCAGACTCTCAGGGTTAAAATGAAGCATGATCTGTGGCTGTTTTGCCTTTGCAAAAATCCTCAAATTGAAGTTAAAAGATTTCGGGGGGTTGATCTCCAGCATCATTACAAGTTATTTGAAATCAAAAATCTAATTTCATATGAACTTATTCATTGCCAGGAATAACAAAGAATGACACGATCAGATAGAGAGATGAGGAATCAGGAATAAGAGGAAAATCTTTATTCTAAGCGGAACAATAATTCCAAGGCCAAACCCTGAGGTAAACGTTTCATTCCTGGAGCGCCATCTTAACTCTGGACTGATTTCCAACACTGCTGCACCAGGCATGGGAGCAGCAGTGTTGATAAATAACAATGGTGTTGAGAGCACATGATTACAGAGGACATGCATTATGTCTAACATGATTATGGGAAGCCGGCATCATGGTGGCTGCTTATTAGTCGATCAGGATCCTACAGCTGCACTGGGTGAGGGTGAGGAGGGTCATTTCACATTGTGGAACACCTTGTGTGCAACCTGAAAAGAGAGAAACACAATTAGATTCTTTACTGAAACACACTCAATCAAAATCAGCTTCAGCATCTGCAGCATGTTCAGAGGTTTGGAGACCAGAGAGTCGGCTTCTGTTCTCAATCAATAGACGTACTGAACGACTTCAAGGCATTTTTTTGTTTGCTTTGGGGGGTTTTTTCCTGGCTGTGGTGAGATATAAAAAAATAATCTGTTTTTCAGCTTCTGAATCCTTACTGTGTGTTTTACATGCAGACTTTATATTTTTATTTTCTTCCCCCTGTTTTATGTGGATAATGTGAGTTTAATTTTAACCAAAGTTATTTAATTCTACTCAAACATTCGACTGTTCATACTCACATCTCAGTGTTTGCCTTTAACTAAAAGGAGGAATAGAAATAATCTTCCTTTGGACTTGAATTCTGGCTAAACTGAGATCAGTTTCATTTCGTTTCCAATTCATTCTCATCATATTTGACATTCTGAATGTGTGTGGCTTTTTATTTGCAAAAGTAGAAGTAAGAGCTTTATTTTTGTCATGTGGCACTTCACTCTGCATGAATAAAGTGAACTTTTGCTCGAACTCTTGTGTGAGCAAAAGTTCATCTTTTAATTTGTTGGATGTAAAAATTAAGACTGTAAAAAAGTAGAACAAAATATTATTTTCTAGTGATGGATTTGAACAATAAACAGATGTGAGTATTAGCCCTGCTACTAAAGCTCAGTCTCTCCGGACTTCTCTGTAGTTCAAACTGCTCTAACACTTACACAGTGGTCCCGTGCGTGCAGGAAGTCGAAGAGCTCTTCTGTGCACTCCTCTGTAGTGCTGGACCTGGAGCCGACCCTGGCTTCACACACCTCCAGACGCTCCTTCAGGTGCACACAGTGCTCAGTCTGCTCACATTTGGATCGTATCGTTTCCAAGGGGTCCTGGAAGGCACCAGAGACAGAATGGCAGCAGCAAATCAGAATTTCCCCAGTGTTAACCCTCACCCAGAAGCAGACAGCCTCATTACGGTTGCACTAAGCGATTATTTTAGTTATCGATTACTCTGATGATTAATCAGATTTAAGCCTTCATTATAAAATATTTGAAATGCAGTAAAAAATGCAAATAAATGTAATTAATATTTTTTTAATAAAATATTTTATTGTCAAAAATACAATAACCGTCATTCCTTTAGTGAACTCTTTATAATTTGTAACAAAAGATTTATCTGCATTAAAAAAAAAAATACATAAACATGTGAAAAGCTAAAACCCTTTCTGCTGGACTTATCAATACGGTGTATGGTTGATTTGGTGATCAGTTTTGGATTAACCAATTAATAAACATTTGTTACAACATTGTCTGCATTAACAAGGTGCCATAAAACTGTGCCATACAGACATAATTTTACAAAGCAAAGTATTGGAATCATCAATCTATTTCCAGATGAAGCTTTTACAATCAAGTCAGTAATAGGTGGTCTTAGGTTTCTGTGGTGATATGAAATATTGTGTTATTTTAGGCTGGACATGTGTTTAGCTTTTAGGCAGCTGAACACATGTGGAATCCTCTACAAACTAGAGATTTGTGGAACAAAGAGTTTCTCGAAAATGTGAATGTAATGAATTGAAGAGAACAAATGTTGAAGTTTGGTGTGAAAGCATACATGAATGGAAAAACACTCCATCTCACTGCTGCATGTGTGTTTCTGTCCCTGGTCTCCAGCAGCCACTCATCTGCTTCCTGGGACAGAATTTAAAGCCACTTACCACCATTTCTTCCTCCTCTTCTTCCTCAGCAGGAGCATCCTCCTATAAGAATTACAGTCAGTTTAAACTGAAATAAAAGCCTAATCAAGAACTCAAGGTGAACTTGCACCATTTAAAAAACTCACTGGTAGCCATCTTTTATGAATTATTCATGGATAAATCTCTAATATCTAAATTCGGATATCTTCGCTTAACCAGAGTCGATATTAACATGCCTTTCTATGTTATAGTTGTTCCAGTTTCAGGGCTGACCCTTCGCTCATACGGTGAGCTATTAGGTTACACAATCCGGTACACTATTTCAATTTGGCTCCTGTCTACATATACTTGTCTATTTGCTGTACCTCTTCGTCGGGGTCTCCGGACGTGAGCATTTTTCTCTCGAAAACCATTTCAGCGAGTTGGAAACTAGCCAACAAGTCAGCTACCTGAAGTGAAAGACTGAACTGATGTCCCTGTTCGAGGACGCGAGGTCGGTCACACGCCGGAAACGAGTAGAACGCTCTCTCCGTCCACAGTTTCCTATTGGCTGAAATGTTTTATCGACGTCTGTTTTGTCTAATCACATACAGAGTTTTCCTAAGTCCCGCCTTAGTGAAAACAGGAAGCGCGGAACTGTTTTAGAAGGGCGCAAAGGATCCGTCGGATGAATAAAGTTGTAGCACCTCGTGATGGGGCTGTTCCTGGGTACTTCCAGAGTGATATTAAGCAGGGTTAAAGACCTGAGAGCCGTGACTTCTAAGCGACACCGAGTGAAAGGAAAATGGGTAGGTCACCAAAAAAAACATGCAAACAAAATAGATTTTAGTGTTTTGTGTTTGGAAAAATTTTTATTTTTAAGGGATTCGAGTCAGTGGGTTCGCACCAATTACCACCCGGCGCAGCGGTGTTGAGGGTTAAGGGTGGGCGGAGTTTGGACAGCGAGAAGTACTCCTAACATGTGACTGGCATAAGAACTTTAAAAAAGAGAAGACAATAACATTT
Source organism: Poeciliopsis paucimaculata (assembly GCA_903067055.1). Taxonomy (NCBI): domain Eukaryota; kingdom Metazoa; phylum Chordata; class Actinopteri; order Cyprinodontiformes; family Poeciliidae; genus Poeciliopsis; species Poeciliopsis paucimaculata. The sequence goes on from CAEGAD010036822.1 coordinate 52,672, forward strand.
CTTGAATAATATGTACAAAATGTGTGTATGAAATCAAATCAGGTGATTTTTTTTTCTTTTTTCTTTTGTCAGCCATTGTGTAGAGCTCGAGGGAGTGCGTTTGGATCAGTATATGAAAATTCATATCTTACATATTTAACACATTTAAAAGAAGCTACTGGAAGTGATTTAGGTTTTATTACTTTACCACATAGCACAGAAGTTCTGACTGTTATAATGCGCCCAGTTCAGTTTGTCTGAAAAACAAAAATACAAGACAGCCTTTTATATTTCAATCAAATTTCATATCCTGTATGTTTTTATAAAATTATCAAGTCACATTAGAACCTCAAGTATCTGTCTTTTTTTGTTTTTTGTAATTCAAAAAGACATGTCAGTTGGTCATGAACGTTATTGCTAAATGTGTTTCTTCTTTTCTCTCCTATAAGGCTGCCACACATCCCAAGCAGCCTCCCACCAGAATGGCTCTGCAGCACTTCGATGCCACCTACAGCGCCCAGCTGGGGGCGCTCTGGCCCTCAATCCGAGTAGCCCTGCTGTCAGAGAGGAAGTACGGAGCCCTGCTCAATCATTTCTCCCATAATCAAGATGTGGAAGAACTCCAAGCTCAGGGATGCAAAGACTTCATCAGCAATGGAGACGGTAGGTGTGCATTTCAGTCCAGTGTTCACTGCGACATCCGAGGATGTAGTACACACAGCTTCAAAACGCAAGCTCCTTGATAATCTCCTACTGAGAAGTGTTGTAGAGAACCACGCAGGCTCTGGTACAGAGCTTACTCCAGCACTGGCAGCAGGTGTCTGTGGGAGCATCTTCATGCACAGTGAGACAATAAAGTGTTGCAAAACAACCATGTGGCATGAAGTGAAGAAGACACTTCTGTCCAAGAAAACATGGTGGACAGAGTTTATTGGGCTCAGTCCCAATGAATTCTCCTTCTGATTGTTGTGGAAGTCTGCGATGCGTTATCAGGTGTGATAAAAGCCTTTAAACTGAAACTGAACCCAACAGGAGCGTCTCTGGTAGATCTTTTGATCGTCTTGTCTACAGCTAATTCTCCATTTTCTGTTTCCTGCAGCCTTCACGTTTCCGGCCTCTGCTGATCACCGCTCTGAGTTTAGACCTGAAGAAGACTCCAGCAGTGTGTCTACAGTGACTTGTGGTGGTAATCGGCAGCCTTCTCCTCTATGGCTCAGTCCCAATATCAGGTGCTTGGTTTTTCCGAGAGGAGACATCACACGGTTCAGGCCTGCAAGGTGAGCGAAGGTCTCATACAGTCCAATTTGTCGGCACTTAAATAAAATCAGGTCGACGTCTAAATGTTGTTCCAAGGAAGTCTTGTCTGAGTCTCACTTCTTTCCTGTTATCTTAAGACCTGACAAGTTTGGTTTGTTGAGTTACTACCTGCTGGACGCGGCGTCCATATTGCCTTGTCTGGCGCTGGATGTTCAGGAGAGCCACACTGTTCTGGATCTGTGCGCCGCTCCGGGTGGAAAGACCCTGGCTTTACTTCAGACACAGTCCGTCAGTGAGTGTCCTGCTCCAAGCTGGTCTTCAACAAACTCTATCCAGTCTGGTTAGTCTCCTGGCTCCTCTGACAATTATCCACCGTGTCGTTTTTATGCTGCAGGGTTTTTATGTGCCAACGACTTGTCCGTGTCTCGAACGTCTCGATTGAAACGGGTTCTGCACAGCTATGTTCCGAAAGCACTTCTGACCGGTGACAAACTGCGGATCACATCGTTTGACGGCACCATTTGGGGGGAGATCGAAAGGAACACCTTCGACAGAGTAAGCTCAGGTCACCCAATCGTCTTCATCCTGTTGCTCTGGATCTGACCCCAGCTTCGCTTCAGGTCCTTGTTGACGTCCCCTGCACCACAGACAGACATTCCCTCATGGAGGACGACAACAACATATTCAGCAGGAGCAGAGTCGGAGAAAGACGCTGCCTACCACAGCTGCAGGTGGCGCTTCTGCTGTAAGAACCGTGCAAATACAGAAACGGGCCAAACATTTAATCATCAACCACTGATGATTAAATGCCAAATATGCAAACATAATGTCACATGTCCCAGTGACTCCTTAACCCCGCTAATAATCATCAGGAGCGCTTCTGTAGCTGTCTTGTCACAGTGTCTATCTGGACAGTGATCAAACCACTGGAGTCATATCGTCTGGTACAGAAGTGTAAGAAACCTAAAAATAAATACATCTTTATTCCTGTAGCATAACCTCACATTGAACAGGTTAGGAAAATCTAACCTTTTCCCTTAAGTTAATTTGCACAATAAAAATATCTCTGGTGACATGCAGAGATGCAAAAAGAATTCTTGAAAAAATTAATTCCTTAACGTCTTTTTTTTTTTTTCACACTTGGCCAGGTTAGTTTGACTTTTATTGTTTAGAAATTAAATCCTATATTAAAGTCAGAGACTTTAATATAGTTTTTGACCGATATTAAAGTGTGTGATGGTGGTGCAGGGGAAAAGCATGTGACCCATATGCAGAGACCTCGGTCCTCCATGAGGACGTCACAGGTTCGAATCCTGTCCAATTTGACCTTTGACACATGTCTTCCCCCTCCTATAACTGGCATTCCTGTCTGACCAGCCAAAAGCCACTGGAGCTGGAAAGAATCTTTAAAAAAAATCATTCAAGACAAAAAAAAATCAGAAACAGAAGAAATCTGTTTTCCCAGAACTGAATTCAAAGCAGTTATGCCTCTTAATATCTTTACCATGTTTGTATGGAAAATGGAAAAAAAAAACCAACCTATTAATGAATTGATCAGTTGATCATACACATACAGTTCATTTGGTCATCAGAACTATAGAACGGCCGTTAAGTCAATCCAAGTGTGTACTTCCTGTGTAGAGCGGGAATCCTAGCTGCTTGTCCTGGAGGAGACGTTCTGTATTCCACCTGCACCCTCTCTGCCAACCAGAACCAGGCTGTGGTGCAACAAGCTGTCCAGCTGGCTGAGGAGCAGCACGGCATCCAGCTTCAGGTCCGTGGAACAACCACACAAGCAAAGCAAATGATGGAGGACTGCCGCACAGGCTGATTAAATACACTAAATATTAAGGCACTAATGTTTATTTTTGTCTCCCTTTCCTCCCTCAGGTCATCAGTCTCTGCCCTCTGGCTCAGATGTTTAGCAACACATTTCACTTTGCTCCTAACCTCCACCTGGGTGAGATGGTCGTCCCGCACTTAGCTGCTAACTTTGGACCCATTTACCTGTGCAAGTTGAGGAGACTCACCTAAACTCTGCTTTGTGGACACAAAACACAACAAACATCTGCCCACTTTCATCCCAGATGCTTTTCACCTGGGATTCACCTGCAGTGTTATTTTTCTTCTGTAGATGTCCGCAGTAGCTAAGCAGTAAAGGTGCTTGATGTATTCTGCGGCCACCAGGGGGCGGTAAACTGTCCACCCGGGTGTGCAGCTCTTCTGCAGCGCTGTTCTGTGGTTATTCATCAGGTTTGATGGCTTTGCCTCATAATGCTGCGTGTTTCTCCACAGAAGCAGAAGATAATGAAAAGGCAGCTCAGAACTTCTTTGACCATTTGGCTTCTCACATCTGAATCTGTGCAACTTCCATTACTGTAGCAGGGCTGATTCCATTTTGCATCAGCATCAGTCAGAGGTGAGGCGCTTCCTCTCATCACCGCCTAATGGGAGGCGTTCAGGGGCCGTCTGCCATCACACCGCCGATGACCCTGTGTGCTGTCCTGGCTAGGCAATGTAGCGTGAAAAAAGGTGTGTGTATGCCTGCGCATGTGAGAGAATATATATATATCTAGTACTGTATATTTGATGAGAACAGATGAATCCACATCCCATCGTCATTAAGCAGCTCGGCGCAGCGCGGCGGGGACGGGACGCCAGCCATGCGGCTCCCAGATGAACATTAAAGAGGCAGCAGAGAGCTAAAATGGGCCGGCTCGCCCTCTCTCCTGCCCCGCCGTTGTTTTATTCCACAGATGAGTGCAGATAATTTCCTGTGCGATTGTGAGTGATTACTGTATTACGGTGGCAAAAAGGGGGGATGTATCAGGGAATGCAGAGGGAATTAATGACACATAAAAACTATATATATATATTTTTTTGTACCGGCTGCGTTGGTCCCTCGGATGGCTCTTGTGATTACCTAAACGTATTGTAAATATGTGTTTCCAATGGGCTCCTCCATAAATTTCCATGTTTTAGCACTCAGGAGATGGCAGACGGTTAGAGATGAGTTACTCTCTTCAGACTCCACCGGTTGCCTGCTTTATTATTGAATTAGCCAATGAGGCGCTGTGCGTTTGTGTCCATGTGTGTAAGCCTGCGTTATGCTGTGTATTAAAAAGATGAATATTATGGATTTAACTATGCAGCATTGCTTCTGTTGTGTTTTCAAATATAATGCTTTTAATAAACATGTGAAGCGCTCTAATAGTCTTCAACACACGCCGCTGTGTGACAGACACACAGCCGTAAAAATCACACATTATGACTTAACTTTATAAGCAGCATAACTGAGCTCCCAGTGCAGTCTGATGAACACTTTAATGATTTGTGTGATCGGGGAGGATATGTGTGTGTGGGTGTGTGCGTGTGGAGTTTCATGCCTGCAGGTGAAGCGCTGACAGCTGGAGAGAGGATTCCAGCTGCTGGGGTTAACAGTTACTGTCACTGCGCCCAGCAGGAACTACGGTCATGGCAAACCAAACTGTAACAACGCTGCAAAAACAAAATGGAGAAAAATTCACCATTTCTACCCTGAATGACAGCTACCCAATTAACCAGTCATCAGAAAGTGGGACCACCAATACAGAAGCAGTAGCCCAGCATTACCTTATGCAATTCTGCTCGATTCTCATCTCCCTTCAGTGCTCTGTGTGGGATTTCTCCCATTGAGTCAGTTTCTCCGGTTGAATTTCAGCTGGGAGATGAGAATGGACTAGAAGGCATTAGTCAGACTGGGTCCTATGTGTTTGGTTTTTCTCATTAGGAGATGCGAAAGCCTAATACAGCAATACTGAACAGCTCAGGGTTTTCCAGATGTAACTTTGTAAACTCGTGTTAAGAGAAAATATTCTTTCTCCTGCGACCCTTTTAAACAACTCATACTAGTCCAATCTTTAATATGCTGAGCTGCAATATTTAGCATGCTGGAGAATCCAGTCCTTTAACAATGGCCTGCCTGTTTTCCTCTTGAAAATATTTATCAGAATATCTAGAAATGGTCTTTTAACACTTCCCAGATTAATGAGGAGCAACAATTCCTGGAAAGGAAGATGAGTACATTCCATGAGCTTCAAAAGGAAAAATCTGCTTTTAGTTTTCCTTATGACTAAAAATGATTTTCTTTATGGCTGTAGGAGTTCAAAAACTGTTCCTGTTAAGATCTTCCTAAAATAAACTTCCCTAAACACACACCTGATGTTGGGAAGATGCTGTGCTTTGTAAGATGTATTACTTTACCATATTCAAAATGCTTCCCATTAGGCATAAAACCTCAAGCTAACTAGAACTGAAAAGTCTTACTATTGACCAACAACTCCAAACCAAGTTGTTGCGCTCCGTTTTGGTTCTGATCAGGCTCACTTTGGGAGCGCCACATTAGCTTCAAACTGCCACCAGATTAAGAAGAGAGAAAATTTTGTGTTTTTTTTTTAATTTTTTTATCCTCTCTAAGAAGATTACCCAGGGAGGGGTGAGATGGCAGTCAGGGTGTTAGAGAGAAGACAAGAGGAGAATGGAAGATGAAGCGGAACTAAAGGAGGGCGGCCCTGGATGCACAGTTAGCCACCTGTTGTCACTTGTCTTCTTCTGCTGTCTCTGTGCTTTCGAACACAGTACAGAGTGGTGGTTTCAAATATTCAGCAAAAAAAAAAAAAGGAAAATGAGTGAAGTGTTTAGTCATGAGTAAACCCTCCACTTCATTAGCATGTGTGTGTGCAGCTGTGAGGCTGACGGTGCTCGTGCTTCCCTCTCCTCTGAGTTTTCTGCTGGCGGTTTCCAGGAGAGCTTTGATGTGTATCTGAGCAATGCGCTATTAGAGGGATTTCCCCGGGCCTGACAGCTCAGAGAATATGCTGTGAAATGGCAATGCTGCCGGGTTAAAAGAATGCTGGAAACAGGATTAGGATCATATTCTGGCAGACCCTGTCACTTCCTCAATGGGCCGAGGTTTCCAACGCTGGCACTTTTCCATTCTCGCTCTGGTTAAAACCTTTAAGAGAACCATGGAGAGGAGGGAGGAAAAGCACTGATTGAATGGTACACTGTGATTTTTGTGTGGAGCTCTTGATCCGAAAAATGTGTGTGTGTGTGTGTGTGTGTCTGAGTATTTGAGGAAGAGAAAGTCAAATGCAGCAAGAACACGGCAACCTGTTGGTCATGTGCAAAGCACTCTAGCTTACTGCTTGCTCTGCTGCGCAAAAATATTTGTACATACTTTGTGAAAGTATGTAAGAGTTTAACTGCCAGAACCTGGAAATAAATTCAGGCGCAGCGCCTCTTTTAAACGAGAAAGGTTTATTTTTATAATGAGATGCAAAAGTCCTAAAAATGAAATAAAAATTTAAAACCTCATAATGAGATTTATATCTCATTAAAACCAAAATATTTTCTTTTTTATAATAAAGTCAGAAACAGTAAAACAGCAACACCTCCTGGATTTTTAAGTGTCATTAAAACAAGAAACTTTATCATTTTAACAAAATAAACTCAACTCTCTGAACATTTCACATTAAGGTGAGAAAGATTTTTGTTATAACAAGACATAAAACTTGTCTTAGCGAGTTTTGCATCTCAGGTTTTTAAGCTTTAGAGATGAACAGTCCCATACGAAATTATTCACAATCTTGAAACATTTTCACATGTTGTGAAGTCACAACCACAAACCCTATTGTGTTTTATTAGGATTTAATGTCATAAATTCACAAAGTAGTGCAATCATTTGGACTGATGACTTTTCACGATTTTTGCAAAAATCTTGCAGCCAATTGCATTCAGAACTTCTCCAACGTACCTGAATGAAATGACTGAATAACCTCATCAGCTTGTTACCATCTGGTCTGGTAATGATGCATTCATTAGACTCAGGTTAGCTGCAGTGGGGATGCATCTAATAGTTGGAGGAAACTGAAAACTGAAGTTGGAAAAACCTTGAGACTGGGATAGAGGTTCGCTTTCCATCAGGACCAAACCATCCAAACAGAGCTACAGTGGAGCTTTAGGGAAAGCTATGTTTGTGTGCGAATGGCACAGTCAAAGTCCAGACCTAAATGAAATATATGCTTTGTCAGAAGAATTTAACAGCAGGTTCAGAAATCCCTTCTGACCAAGACTGACCAAAGAAGAAAAGGTACAAGAAAACGAGTGAGTCTGTAGATATGTGAAACTGGTAAATACACTCTTTAGAAGACGTGTTTTGTTTTGACAAAGTGCTGATGTTAGAAGGTTTTACAGGTTTTTATTAGGAAACCATTTGACACATTGAAATTTAGACTGGCAATCCAACCATATGCAACAAAATAATAGTTCAGTGGGTAGTAAATTTGCTTGATGAAAGCCCAGCAATTTCAGAAAACAAAACTAATGAAAACATTTTGCCGTTTTTATCAGTTACGACCATAAACTCGGTTTATGGTCGTATTTAAATTGGTTCATTTTGTGAAACTGCAATGGAAACACTTTGTTTTCATATCACACGAGTCACGTGATCAACAACCGGATGTTCCAGTGCAAACCAGCGAAGAAGAACACAGGAAGTAGTTTCAGAATGATGCTTTTTAATGACTTATTGCATGAACAAACTTATTTGCAAGGTATTTTAATTGTTTTTCTTATTACATGGAAACACCACTTTTGGAAAATTTGTCATTATCAGAATATTAACAAAATTTTGCACACATTTGTAATGGAAACACATCTACTGTAATGCTCTTGTCTTTCTAGGTTTTACCGGAATGCAAACCAGTTTGTGTCCTCTCATATTTTTCTTTTTCTTTCCAGTATTTAGTGTCCACTGGATCAAAGTAGATGGAGATGCATGTGCTTCTGCACAAACTCTACGCGGTGGAGATGATGGAGGTTCATTCAGAGGCCTGAGTATTAGAGACTGAAGCACCTGATCCAGCAGTGAGGCTCAACACACTTGACCCTGCAGCAATACAATCAAGCAATCCCAGTTCAACCCCTGGGGTGTGCGTGTGTGTGTGTGTGTGTGTTTGGGGGATGGGTGTTAAGAATAGAGGGAACATTGTTATGTTCTCTGCTCCAGACCCCCATGGGAGAAAATCCTGCCATGTACCTGAACAGATTCCTCCTCTGGATAACAAGGACACACGCTTCAGATATATATCAACACTGCGGTCCTATCAGTCACACAATCCGGACGCCCTTGGCTGAGGACACACACACATCCGCACACCTGCTTGTGGTGTAATAAAACACAACAAGGTGAGGGTGAGATGTTACACCAATGTTAATGCTGCTAATCTGGTGAGATCATTATCCTCTTCTATCCGATCTTTTTGGGAAGGACTCGTTCATAACCGTCGCTAGAAGTAACCCAGCTCAGTCGCAGAGGTAAATTACTCATTTACACACACACTGAAGGGAAGCAATGCGCTTAAGGCTGATTAAATTAGCAGCACAACAACGTCCCACTGCTGCAATAAGGCGCTAATATGGAAAGTTTGCTGTCAGAGGAGCAAGGTTAGAGTTTTAGGCGCTGTAAGGTGCATATTTGCGTGTGTGTGTGATGTGGTGGGCGGTGGTCTGTACGTTTTGACAAACCATGCTGTTAAAGATATAATAGCAGCATAATCACCGCCCCAGGCCGTCATTCTTCAGGATAATGGCCTTCCTATTCATTGGGGACGCATTACATCTCAGCCCCCACTTTTTTTCTTTTTTTTTTTTACATTTTCAAATATTTTAAATCTGAATCCTATTTCTTTGTGCACATGCCATGTTTTGCTGAAAATGTTTCATATCTTTTTCTGCTCTTTCTTACAGAATTTTTTCAGCCCATTAACAGTGTGTGATTCAGTTTGTTTGTTTTGACCTGCTGATATGTATTTAAAAACATTCTGAAATATTTTCAGGCTTTGCTGCCTTAGATGTTTAATTATTTTAAAAAAGTCAAAATGATCATGAAGCTGACCTGTAAAGCTGAATGTTAAATTTCTTATTAGCCGTTAGCTTGTTTAGTATTACTGACAAAAAAAAAGTATCTGTCTGTATTCTATAAAGAATGTAGATGCTTTACTTCTAAAAGGTAGGAAAAAAACCTGCCAATTTACAAATCAAGCATGTTTTACAAACAGACTGAGGTTGAAGCTCAAAAACATAAAATTGGACAACTTTGCTGTTTTCCGTTTTCTTCCTGTTGCAGAAGTTTTAATTTCTGCTTAAAAGTGACAGTAAACACAATTTAATCTCAGTTCTTCTTAAAATTGAACTTTTAACCTGTGTGTGCTGATTTTATTCATGAGGAACCTTAGTGATGATGAAAATGACTAACCTTGAGTTCTTCCTCCTTCAGTAACAACTTCCCATCTAGCCAACTACTGATCAGGACATGTAGTTATGGAATATCATCTTCGAGATGCTAGCATGTCGTAACAGTCATGAAGCTGTCGTAAAGCAACAGTCTTCAGTCAGAAGCTTCTTCAGATTCGTTGTAAAACTTGACTGCTACCACAGATCCCTTCTTTGCACAGCATCACCACGCATAGCGACTCTTTAAACTTGGATGATACTTACATTTAATTTCTCTTTGAAAATAAGTGTTTTTGAATTGAAATGAACAATCTCAACATTTTAATTGAGTGATTGATCAATATTGAGATATAATATTGATTATAAAATCACAAATCAAGCTATTAAAGGACAACTACGTTTTAAACTGATTCAGTTAGAGTGCAGCTGTGAGCGCCCCCATGTGGTGTAAATGTTCTGTACAAAACACCGCCACTACAGATCTCCAAGCAAAGCTTTTATTTGCAGTTACTTTACAATGACACTAGTTCAAGTCTACATTATTAGGGGAAGCGAGAGAAACATCTATGCAGATGATCTTGTCCTTCTCTTCTCCTCCATCAGAAATCTATTCATCACTTAAACCAGCAGGATGGACAGAACGGTGGGAGGACAGCATAAAAACGACAACAGAACCCAGACAGAGTCCATACAGGGCGAGACAACAGGGCATGGCTTATTTATGCTATGAAATCTTATTCATAATTATGCTTGGTTTTTTTTGGTTTTTTGCAACTTTTCAGTCCAGATCCATTGCACAAGAACATCGTATTTGTTCATGTGTGATTCCCAGAAGTAAAGATGTGTATAGTTTATGAATGACATTCAGCAAATATCACCTTAAAAGCTGGCAGCCAAAGTCCACCATCAATTATGAATCATGATAAGGAGCTTTACATTACCTTACAAGTAAACATTAATAGATAGACCTTTTATGTATATCATATTTAAAAAATAATGTGCTTTTTTTTCTTCTTTTTTTTCTTTACATTTGCAGAAAAAATCTTGCAGCACACATGAACTGAAAGTGGAAGAAAGCCATGAGAGCCCTAATCAAGTACTTACAGTCAGTGTGGCTTCAACACAATATAAGGGGGAGGAGAGTTTTTCCTTCTTTCTCTTTACACAGGATATCGCTGAAGTCATGGCAAAAATCATGTTGGAGGTTTCCAGAGTGTGAGTTGTTTAGAATGGTATGCATGCTTATAATTGCATTTGCCCCAGCTCCCTCAGCTCTGGGCCAAGTGTAATTAAAAGCTCTTAAAATTTAGTCACTGAAATAATTTTCTCATTATCAGGCCAGCGTCTGCAGAAAGCAACAAACACATCAGCGCCCATTTCACTGGCAGATGAGTTGCTTTGAACAGTGCTGCTGGGTTTAGATGTCATCACCGTGTTGAGCCATACAGGACTTGTGTACAGCCACTTTGCAGATCATTTTTGTCACTATTGATTTACCGTATTTTCCAAAGTGCTTTTACTTATTCACAGTATTCTTCTAAACATCGTCACAGAAACAGAGCACATTCCCCATCAGTCGTTTACATCCTTTTCAGAATTGTTCAGGATATTCACATTTCACATCATAAGTCAGTGTGAAATGTGTTTCTTGTCACTTGGACTGTTGCCCCTTAGTGCAGCATGTTCAGTATTATACAAGTTGTATTATTGTTGGTATTTTTACAGACAATTTACTTTTGGACAGTAGACTGCAGCAGAAGGTGTGAGGACATGAACATCTCACCAAAGGGGACAGTTTGGGATTTTGAAGTGAGGGTCTGCTGAGAGGTTAGAAGCAGTTAATATCTTACCTGTAGTTTACTCAGTTTAAATTCCATAAATGACGTGACATTTGATGTAAATTTGTACAACATAGATCATCTAAACTTAGCAAAAATCCAGATTAGTTGGTACTGGAGGCTGAAGCTAACGACTAGCCTGTCAGGAGGCGGGGTCAAAGCAGAGCTCTGCAGCCTAAAGACAACTCTGGTCACAAAAAGCATCATGTAAGAATCCTTTGTCTTTCGTTGGAAAAGCCAAATATGTTGCAAATTGGAGACTGTGACATTTAATGGGATTTCTGGGATTTCTGTGTTTCATAAAATCTGAAATATTTTGCAATAAAAATATCTAGATCAGAAGCGCAACTTTATCAAAGTATTTAAGCTTCTCGTTAAAATGATAGGCTTTCTCATTACAGTTAGTTGCAAAAGGTTTTCGTTATAACAAGATGAGTTTTATATCTTGCTAAAATGAGAATGTTATAAAAATGCGCTCCTCTGACAGTTTACACCTTGTTAGCGTCATAAAGGAGCTCACTATGACTCTCCATCTTCTCCCTGTTTCTTCTAGACAACATCTTAAAATCCAGAGGTGTTGCTGTTCTACTAATACAACATTTCTATAACCATATTTTGGTTATAATAAGATTAATGTCTTATTATAATGAATGTTTTAAATCTTATTTAAATGTTAATTTAATTCCAAGCTCAGTTAAGTTCACTACAGCTGAAGTAAAGGGAAAAAAACACCTATGCAATCATTTTTCTATTTCATTTAATTGTTTTATACTTTAAAAGTCATTTAAAATACAACTATTTAATGAAACATAACACAATTTCTCAGATAATAAGAAAGATTCTCTTTAACCTTCAAACTGTCATCCAGTCTGCTTTGTGCAGTTGTTTAAATTAAAGCCGATCATGATTTACGTTGGAGGCGGTGCGCCGCCAATAATGCTCCTCTGAGACACACGCACTGAGACTGGAACATGTAAAACCTTTCTGCTCAGAGTGGCAATCTAAAATGAATGAAAAGCAGCTTCAAAAGCAAAAATTAATTGTATAATTAAGGGAAATCTATTCAATGGATTTTACAAGTTCTGTCTTACCTTCCTGTTGGGTGGCTATTCTGCTTTACATCTTCTGTTCTCGCTAGGAGTTCAACACACAACTTCCTCCCTCCACTTCCCATGTAAATAATTAATTCATCATTAATTGATTATTTACATGGGATCATTATTCTGTATGAATGACAGCTTAAAAGATATGGGAGAATTGTTTAAAGGTTCAAACGTGTTTTCATAAAGGACTGCTTTAAGATGCTAGGGCTCTGCTTGAATAGCTCTTGGCTTCAGCTAATCTGGATTTGTACTAAAGAGAGCAGAGATGCAGAGAAAAGAAATCAATACCAGAGAAAACTGGTATTGATTTCTGGTTTTCTTTTAAGTCTGACATCCAAGTGCTGATTTCGACTGATTCCAACTTTTTCTCCTAAAAACTACTTTTAAACCAGTGCAACAAAGTACATGTTGTGCATTCATGCAGTTAAATGCTAAAACAATTCTTAGTTTTCATATTTCTATTGAATAAAAAGTATATATATCAAACACTGATCAGAGCTAGTCAAGAGAAACTTAGCCGATTCCCAACTCTGACCGTCTGATTGGTGCATGTCTACTAGAGAGTTATCCTCTGCTGGAAGGATATTAACTGCTTATGTCATTTTAACAAAAGCTCAGTTCTAAAAATCCCAAATGACCCATTTTAAGTTTGATCTTCCTCGGTCTGAACCCTCCTGGCAGGCTTACTGGAGCTCTGCATGGGTGTTAGAAATCTATAACGGTCACACAGACATACAGTGGGATGTGTAGTTGTGGTGCAGGTGGAGCTTCTCGCCTTATACACACCGTCCTCCAAAGCATCAGTTAGACAGCGTGTCCAGTCCCAGCGAGGCGGCGTGCTGCTTGGCCCTCAGACGCAGGTTCTCGATGCTGGTGGTTTTGCTGTTGTGGCTGCTGAGTCCGCCTGCGGCTGACGCCTGCAGCAGGGGGCTGCTCCATACCTGCTGGGCGTGATGGGACAGAGACTGGTAGTAGGACTGGCAAGGCAGGGAGCCCAGGGGCGCAGGGGGCATGTTCACGTTGACTCCCAGGTAAGGGAGTGTTGACGGGGCTGTGAGGTCAAAAGCTGCCGGGTAGGGTACCAGGTTGTTGGTGGCGGCCATGTGCTGGCGAAACTGCTCCTGTAGGCGAAACAGGCTGAGGGGGGAGGATGAGTAAGAGTGGCTCTGAGAGAGAGGAGCTGCGCCGGCCAGGCCGCCGGAGGACGAGGAGGGCGTTATAGACGGAGAGACCAGAGGGGAATCTGCACAGAGAAACAAGTTCTGATCAGTTTAACAGTCACTTCCTGCTGAACACTGGCTGTGTTTCTATTAAATGTAGAACTGTGCAAATTGAAATTACAAAAATAAATGTGCTTAATGGAAACACATTTATTTGTTAGAAAACCCACGTTTTTTGATAAACAGATTTTGTGCTATGATGATGAGGTTTTTCAGCCGTATCGAAATACATGTAATTTGAAAAACTGCAGTGGAAACATTTTTTGCGTCACACAAGTCACATGATCAACAGCTGGATGTTACTACTGGCGAAAATGACAAAGAAGATGACAGAAAATAGTAGGAGGATGATGGTGGCATGTTTTTTAATGATTTATTGCAGTAAAAAACTTATTCACGAGTGAGTTTCATTGTGTTTCTTTAATTCACTTTCAGCTCCATGCAGTTGTAAAATTCTGTATTCTCGACATTTGCGGAATATCGTCAATGTTTTTCTCACATATGTGACGTAATCGCAGCTACTGATTAACCTAATTAAAGAGAGCTCTAACAGCATCATGCAGCTCGGAAAAAGTTTTGTCATTAGAACTTATTGAATCCACTGCTTTTCTGTAAAATCACTGACTACAATTACCCCAAAACGTAGCTGCTCCCGCTAATGGAGGCTTGTCACTCCGACGCCTTAATTCAGACATCTGTCTGATGACTGAATTATAAATACATTTAATGTAACTGTTTACATCTGTCACTGCCATGATTTTTATTGACTTATTGCATGAACAAGCTTTTTTAATTCCTTTTTTTATTATTATTATTGGAAACACCTCAATTGCGAAATTGTGTTTTTACGACATTAGCAGAATATTGAGAAAGATTTGTGCCCTTTTGTAACGGAAACGTAACTAACATGGTTTCTCTCTGTAAAACTTACCCGGTTTGGGGCTGAGCCTTTTGCAACCTGGGGAGGGATCACCCGGGGTCTCGCACTTCATCTCCTCTCTGACAGATTTAGTGTCGTCCTCCTTATCGGTGGCGTTGTCCTCTGTTGCCGAGTCGCTGCCCGAATGCTCTGCCGAGGTCACGTTCAGCTCCATGTCAAGAGGAACGTGGCGGACCAGAGGAAGGTCTGTTTCCAGGGAGGAGGAGGAGGGAGAGGAGGCTGATGGAGGGAGCTGGGTGTCAGGAAGGATGGTGGCAGGAGGAGGCGCTTCCTCCTTCTCGCTTCCTCCTTCCCCGGACACATCCTTCTGCTTCTGAAGCTGCTCCTTCTGCAGGCTGCGCTGCTTCTTCCGGAACTTTGCTCTGCGGTTTTTGAACCAAACCTGAAAGTTGGGACAGGAGAAGATTTGACACAACAACAACCCAGAGGATCCTCTTCATGAGACCGACTTACAAAGACAGTGTCTTCAGTCAGAGGCTTCTTCAAATTCACTGTAATAGCGACTGCTACAGGAGATCTTTCCTGCCCACAGCCAACACTATTTACAGTAACTCTGAAGAATACTGAACTAATATGATTTACAACAACATTCAGTTTCCCTTTGGGATCAATAAGCATTTCTGAATTGAATTTGAATCGTGTGAAATGACAATTTCATAGAGCTAAACAGAAATTATTCTATTTGACAAACATTTTTCAACGTATGTGAAATTTATGATGAATATATTTTTATCTTTTAATTCTCAAAGATTTTTTTCCATATAAACCATCCTGAACAGATTTTATTTGGTTTTCTATCACAAGAATCCATCTTTGAGACAGTTGAATTTCGAGCCAGTATTTACCTAAAAATTTGTATTTAAAAAAATCCATCACAAAAACAAGCTCAGTAAGATCCGTTAAATTCTTAAATATTTACTATAAGTTCTAAACCTGGGGGTGTCCAAGCTTTTTGTCTGCTGCGCCAAAATTGTCAAGTGAAAAGAACTTATAATAAAAACTTACTCTGTAGTACATTCCAACTTGATAATGTACTAAACAAATGAACAGATTTGTTTGTTTGGAAAGAGACGTGTAAACTATTGTAGAGACAAAATTTAAGGGTTTTGCAGATTTTCCACTTTAAGGGAAAGACTTGTCAGGTCTAATCCCAACTGACAAGAAAAATCTTGTCAGTTGGGATTAGAACTAGATAGATTTTGCCCTTGGAAGAAGCATGCAAAAACTGTGTCTATGTAAAATAGAATACTTTGTATTTTAATAAGATCTCATATTTATCTGTAATCTCTCTGAAGATAGAAACTTTTCAAAATAAAAGTTTCTATCTTCATCAAGTATCTGTGGTGAATGTTGTAAACACTAAATTCCTGAGGTCATTTTTGCCTACCTGGACCCGGGCCTCCGGCAGGTTGGTGCACATGGCGAGGCGCTCCCTCATCACCACGTCCGGGTAGTGGGTCTTCTGGAACGTCTTCTCCAGAGCCTCCAGCTGCTGAGCAGTGAAAGCTGTGCGGCTCCGGCGCTGTTTGCGGTGCTGTGAGCCGTAGCGAGCCTCCAAGATGATGTCTTGAAATGTGCAGCCGTTGGAAGAAAAAACAAAAAAGGGGGCAAGTTTTATTTCACTGTGCACAGATGGTGCAGTTTGTCCAGAGGTTTGGGAAAGTTTGATTTCTTGGTGCAAAGTAGCACAGGAACCATGAGCTAATTACATTAATTATTTATGAATGTGTTTTTTTCTCATAGAATTAATTAATTTTTAAATCAGGAATTTCACACTGAGTTAGAGGTATGTGATAATGAACGTTTTGGTATTGATCTGATACCGAATAAACATTACTGATAAGCATTGACTTTTTAAATTTAAGTTTGACATATCAAACTTCTGACCTTTCATTTCATTTTCTTTTTTGTTGAATTAGTCTGTTAAAACCTGGGACATAATTTGAAGAACGTTTATAGCTATCTATAAAATACTTCTGTAACATGACAAAGATAAACCATATCAAAATCCAACAAATCTGTATCGATTTTTTTCTAAGCAAAGTGCACAATAATTATAATTTCTCTGAAACAAAACAAAAACGTTTTTGAAATATACTGGAGAAACTACAATATAGAAATAATTTAAAAAATATATATCAGGAGGGCATCTGAAACTAAAACATCAATCTTACCGTGCGGGTAACAATCCAATACTGATACCAATATTTTGCATCAATTTGTCAACCTCTATATGTGATATTTTAATCTCATACCTATTCAATAACAGTAAGTTTGCATTTATGTCTTCTTCTATAGTATACACAATTTAAATTTTATTTCCATCAAGACGATTAATTATATACTATTTATTTATTTTGGCCCTTTTGGCTCTCCATATAGACCACATTTAAAACTACTATGTTTAAACACTGACTTGTCACACACTCTTTGTGTGAGGTGACCGTGGTGGTGTGTGTGTGTGAGTGAGTGAGTGAGTGAGTGAGTGAGTGAGTGAGTGAGTGAGTGAGCACGCACGCGCTCAATTACCAGCAAGTCTTTCGGCCAGTGTGAGCGCGTGCACGGAGGGCCGGTAGTCGGGCGCGTGCTGCGCCTGTTGAGCGGCCTGCTGGTGCAGGTTGTACATGGCGCTCAGGGAGTTCATGGCGTGCAGAGAGTAGCCGTTCACCCCGTAGTGCTGCATGATGAGAGGTCGGCACCTGCGGAGCGCAGCAGAGCAGAAGAGGAGAGAAGAGGAGAAGAGAGAGCGGCTGTGAGTTTTCCTGATGAGGCAAATGGCAGCAGAGAGAAGCTGCGCTTTGCACGCGCTGCGGTTGTTCCACGGAGGAGGGGATCACGGGCTTTAACTGCGCGAGCTTTTTTATTATAGCTAAATGACAGCAGGGGCTCCGGGGGCCAACACATTTTATCGGGCGCACTCAGACTAAAATGTTATCCATTAACATCCAATTATCGCTCTGTTCAATTCATTAATTATACAAAAGACTTTTAATTGGGGTAATTATAGCTCGTTCCAGTAATGAACCGTGACGGATGCTTTATTCATGAACGTATTCAGCCGTTCTCCGAGAGGCCTAAATCCTCACTGACAGCGGTACACTGACAGATCGAGGCAGTGATGAAATGTGTTGGGAAATAATATAAGGTGACTGGCTCCGCGTCTCGGCTGCAGAACCCGCTAACCAAACCATTTCATATCAGACTGAGGTCAGATGTCAGATTTCTAAAATCTAAATAAAAATAACTCCATTTATTTGCCAATGTTATTCTTGAAATAAAATATCAATGGAGAGGCCACACAAAGAATAGGCCTATATTAATATTTCCCGCTGTATGACAATTTATTTATTTATTGAAAGTTCAATCCAGCGTTTATTTGGTCTTGAAGATTTAACCTTATTCACAACTACAAGTCGCTTAGGTGCAAATCAAAAAATATATCATCAGGTATTTTTAATTAAAATTAGCAATTTCAAGTGAATTTTGTTTTCTACTTGACAGGCCTCCAAATATAATGACAATATCTAAATTATTCATTGATTTGTTGGTGAATTTAAACTAAACATTAGACACGATTTCCACTTCTTAGCTGGTGCTATAGTGTTGAGAAAAGTCCTCTGTGATACGTTTGTTTAGATCTATCAGTTTGCAGTTAATTTGAGTAAATGTATGACAGAACATTTTTTATCTGTTCTCAACACACTTAATGGTTTAGTGTAACTGAGCTGAACATTAAATAAATGTTTTCTTTATCGGGATTGGAATGGATTTTTTTTTTTTGCAGGGTGAAAAAAAAAACTGATTAATAATAACAATAATAATAATAATAATAATAATAATAATAATAATAATTCAATTAAGTTAAATCTAAAATGTAATATTGAACATTGGTTTTCCAGGAGTTTCTTAAGTTTTAGCAGCTCTGTGTACGCGTGCGCGCCCGTGTGCGCGTGGCCGCGTTGCCTGCAGTGCCCATTCCCAGCCTATTAAGTGGCTGCGGCGGCTGATGAATGTGATCAGAGGGCAGTGGGGAATAGTTTAATTCGCCGGGACAGAAGGTGCTTCGCTAAACATTTACTTTGCTCCCTGAAGTATTCCAGTTGAATGCCCGCACCCCCTCCCTGCCTCCGCCGTCCCCTCCCGCCGCTCTCTGGCGGCCTCTTATCCCACCGCCCTGGGGCAACGTTTTGGCTGAGATGTATGGCTTCTACTCGGGGAAAAAAAATAAAAAAATATGCACGTTGATCCCCATTTGGCTCCCCGTCTAATGGAAGTGCAAATAGGTTTCGACTGCGGGGCCCTCCATTTATCATCAACGCTGACGCGGACGGACGCGCGAGCGGCCGGGCCGACAGCGACCGATTGAGCGCTGAGCTTAAGAGCGCGCGTGCGTTCCTCGTGCAGGGTGATGGGCATGCGCTTCCTCTCAGTTGATTTGATCTTCTTTTCTATTCAAACCCGCTTCTTGAAATGGAGCCATTAGAAATGGGAAAAGATTTTGTTTTCACCCGCAAGGCCCGCTCAAAGTTTCACGTAAGAAAATCGTAATTCAGCTAAAATAACTAGCTACTTTAACTGTTTTTGGGGGCCTTTAAACTGTCCCATAATGACTGGCAGCTTCGCTTGTCCAAAACAAACTCTGCACAACAGCTGTCAGGCTCGTTATTGTCATTCATAACCCGCTCCGAGCTTCAGGCGCTGACTCGGGCCCTGCTCCCGGCTGGCTTCCATTATCGAACCGTAATTATGGAAATTTGCCTCGTACAATGATACTGTTTGATCCGACCAAATTAGGAAAAATGTTATTTGCTATATCCTCCCTCGGGCGCACGAGACGACCCGACGATCTGTTTTTTTTTTTTCTTCTTCTTCTTCTTTTTCTTCTTCTTTTTACTACGTCATGCAGTGTAAACTGTCCTCGCGAGGGATTCCTCTTTAATTTGAACAGTGCAGCTGGAAGTGTTGTGATGCTTTTTTACATTTCTATTTGAAACTGTTGTGACGTCAGTGTCAAACTAAAGTAAGCGAGCGCTTCTTTAACCTGTAGAGAGTTGAATATATAATGTCTGATCAACTTTGCAAACTGGCCGGTAATCAGTAGAGCTGAAATACTCGATGCATGCCTGCAGAGATTTTGCATTGACTCTTAACCTTACTATGGGAAATATGGTCATGAATACCAGTTGGCATTTTGAATTACTGACACCGCCGTTTTTGCTGTTAATTTTCAGGTCTGGGTAATGGCTCAGTTTTAATTTGTTCGTCCAAAATCAAAATGGAGACTAAATATTCTTTTTTAAAATTTGTCTTTTGACTGAGTAGTCTCCCATTAAGCTGTAACTTAAGTGAGAGCATGCACCTTTAAAAAACAGGTTTAATTTATTCACGAAACGCCAGTACAACAATATATGTGACTTAAAGGGAAATTTCAAGCCAAACATCTTCAATTCATATAAAATTATATCGAATCATAGACAAACAAATATATTCATATCACAAAGGTATGTTGCAGGTTCAGTTATACGCAGCACAATGCGATCATAATTAGAATGAATAAACCACAGATTTAGTTAGTTAGATTTAGTTAATCATGTAGTTGGTGAAAAGTTTTCTAAGGACTCTGTATGTGTAGCCTAATATTACTTCCGGGGTTTTTTTTATGCATGCAATAACTTTCTTTTGTTTTTTTTTTGTTTTTTTTAAATGTCTCAAGGGATATTATTTATTTATTTATTTATTTATTTATTTATTTATTTATTTATTTATTTATTTATTTATTTAAAAAAAAAAAAAATTGGCACAGTACGGACAAGAGAAACAAAAAAGTGTCAGAGTAAAAGTGCCATACTTCTTCAGGCTATGGACAACTTTAAGAATCTGAGGCTGCCGAGTAAAAGGTCAAATAATAAACTATGGCGGATATAATAAATAAATACGGTAAATAAATGAAACTTAGCTACCTTTAATCAAACGGCTCCTTCTTTTCTGCCCCCTTCTCCTCGGACAGAGTCACTCCAGCCTCCAGAACTCGGTGTTTCTCCGGTTTCCGTTTTTTTTTTTTTATTTACCGCCGGTATCGTGTTCGGTTCCCACAACTGGGTCAGACTCCGTTCGGCTGCTTCACCTCAAGTCCAACTCGCTCGCGCGCGCATCCGCGGTGCCTCTGTGATCTCTGGCTGCTGTGGGAAACCGCCATCTGCTGGCGCTCGAGACATCCCTGCGGAGGCATTTTTAAGGGGAGCAACGCGGGGTCGTCCAGGCTTTTGATTGGCTCCGCGTTCTGTCAGTTGCGTGAAGCTGACGTCCCGGAGTTATTTTCAGACTTGATAAGTTTTGGCACATTATCTTTACTAAGATCCTCCTCCTCCACTTTAACTGTTATGTCATGTTTTTTTGTTGTTGTTCTTTTTCTAAGTTGATAAACTATTCTGAAAATGTTGTAGACTATCTTAATTTATTTGGCCACTAAAACTGATTATGTATTTCAGCTATAATGTAATTAATTGGTGAATGAGTAAAAAAAAAAAAAAAAAATCTCAAGTTTACCCCGATTAGCTATTCCCATGAATATGAAGAGTCCTCCCTATATTTCGGAGGAGAAAAAGAAGCACCTTATAGTCTGTTTGCTTTTCGGCTTTTCCCTGCATGCCTCTGGAGGACAGAGCCGGAGATGGCCCATAGATGCCAGGGCGCTGCCTTTACACTCTTTGCCGGGACTGGAAGGATTTTGGGATGGGATAGGAAAGACAAGACGCCATCTCAGCCTCCAAAAAAAAAAAAAAAGGGAAAAGAAAAACCCTGTCTTGAAATGACTGCGGGTAAGAGGATTAAGGCAATAATGCCCTTCTCTTCTTGAAGGGTTTTTTAGAGAGGATTTCTTCTCCCGGAGCAAAACCATTTAGGTAGGGAATTAAGGGCAGCGCAGTAGCCTTTCAATGTAAAGCTTGCATATTTTGTTGAAAGCCTCCCTGAGAACGTGCACGACCTATAGCTACTTTCATTTTTTTTAAAACATTTTTTTAGCAACAATAGGTGAAATGTTTATTTGAAATTATGCTCATATTTAAGCAAAGATGTCCATGAGATTTGTCTTTTCTTGTGTTACAATAAATCGGGGCAGAAATAGGGAGTACATTCATTTTTCAAATTTTGAATAAAACCTAATCTGGTTAGTAAGTTTAACAAGTTTTATTTATATTCTCTCATTTTTCAGTTTATCAAGTTTACATGATAAATATTGTTTAATAAATATTTAAATTGGGAGCATTTGAAAGTCATTTGTTTAAAATGTCCGGTATAAAGTAGAGTAAAATCTAAAACAACAATTCATAGTCGTGTTTAGAAATGATAACAAGTGACGCCTCGTGCAAAAATTTTCTACCTAGGTTTAATTTGAAATAATTTACAATTTGGTCTGTGTGCGCTTCAAAGTCTTGGGGGCGAGGAGAAGAAAAAAAATCAAATAAAATCAGGCAAAAAAACAAAAACAAAAAACAAACAAACAACAACAAAAAAAAAAAAAAACTCGTGCGCCTCTCTGGTTCTGTCGCTTCGGTATTGGGCTCCTATCACTCGGGTTTTCTCCGAGCTCTGAGAGAGAAAGAGGATTAACTTGTGAACCAATGGAAATAAGAACTTAAACGGGAGGTAAATCTGGCCACTGTCTCTTTGTGAGCACCGTCTCTAAGGCAATTAAAGCGAGAAAGAGTTTCTTCTCAGCGCCTCTCCACCTAAAGCTACTTAGAGCGACCAGAGCTGCTGTCCAGCGCATCTGATGGGCTTATGGGACGCCATTGCCCCCCCACCTCCCGTCCCTCCAACCTCACCAACCTCAACCAACTTCACCAATCCCTTTCACTGGCTAACGCAATGTGGACACGCAACACTTTTATAAAAACAACAAAAAACAGTAATGCCCAGAAATGAACAAATTACAAATCAGCTAATGAACAGTGAAGGCCTCACAGACAGACTATAATCAGCAAAAACAAGCAGTGATTTGAGCTTTAATGCAAAAAAAAAAAAGTATATATATATATTTGTACTTATTTGCACATGCCAATATGTAACAAGCCCACTTGTTTAGAATATTTCTTACCATTGCATTCTGCACCTCCAATACCTAATTAATGCTGCTAATGACGCTTTCTGCTACTTCATTAATATATCAGGCGGCAGGCCGCAGCCTCCCCTGCACCATTCAAGGGTATTCCGGCATCTGTTCATCCCACAGCAATTAATCATTTTGATTTGTGCTTTAAAATGGACTTCTTGCAGGGAGGACCTTTTTGACAAGAATAACAAAGCAATTTTGCCAGCAGGCACCTCTCAGACACCTTATTAGCAGCACACCTCCACAGTAAGACCTGCTCCCCTTGTTCTTTTTCCCCCTCAAATCCAGCCTATTATAGAAATGAATTTTTAAGACACAGCAGCAATGTTATGGTTTTATTGTCAGCAGCATGCCTCTGAGTCCTCCTGAAATCCCTTTTTATTGGTGACAAGATCTCGGAATCTCGTCAGCAAATCCCTCCTCTAAAAGTTTTCAACCTGTCAGTTTCCTGGAAAAGCTGGATAACTCCCCCCAGCCCCCCGTCCCCCGTCCCCCGTCCCCCTTCATCCCCTTCTCTCTTTCTCTCTGCCCTCTTTTCTCCCTTGTCTCAATCCCTCTGTCTCGTTTCTTTTTCCTTGCCTTCCCTGCTCTGGGTCTTTTTCTCTCTCTGGCCCGGATCCCTCAGCACAAGGGCCCCCATTGTATAGTCTTAATCCAGAGGCAACACAGCTTTAGGGACATGCAGGGATAAAAGGCCCATCAAGCCCACAACTTTATGGGGGCAAATCTCTCCCTAATCCTTCGCTTTATCTAAACAAAAGCCCCTCTGCCCTAATCCACCTATATGCGTTTGAAAAAAGAGAGAGGAAAAAGCAACGAGAGTGGCACAGAAAGGAGAGGAGGAAAGAGAGAAAACAAGAGATTGTCAGAAGGGGGAAAAAAAATCTCACACTCTCGGATCAAACCGGGAGAGATCATCATGGGAAGGTCAGGATTTGTTTTGGAAGAGGGAAACGTCTGCAGGCTCTCACCTGCAGACGTTTGAAGTGTGCTGACCTCTGGTTTTGAGAGCAGATTTTAATCGAACCCTCTATTCACGAACACATTGGCAGTCGTTGCAATAACAGCATCCTGCAGGACGCCTGATTCTGAGATCAAAACAGAGTTTCAAATTATCGATAATGGCTAATTCAGCTCAAGTTTGACCCATCTAAATTTACTGTTTCATGAGAAGAAGAAAAAAAGAAATATGTAATTTACTGTCCCACAGCGGGGAAAATTAAGCCTACATATTGAAACTCAGAAACAAACAAATAAGAATAGGAGACTATATATTAAAGGTAAATTTATGTAAGTAGGAAATAGGCACTGCTCATGCTTGTTAAAGATGACTCTTTCACCAAAAGAAAAGTACAGAAAATGTCATTTTTCCTGTTGTCACAGTTCAAATTAAGGTTTGATTTATATGAAACTTTTTTTTTTTTAAACAATTTCTTTACAGTGTGAACAATATTTTTACACAGACAGGACAGATTTTCGGTCAGATAATGTTTAGATTGAGGTTGTATTTTATGTCAGTGTTTACACTGCTTTCATTGCCTCGACATGCGGATAAGAAACTTATTCCCAAGTTGTGGGATCAAACCCTGGTCATCTGCATGGAACATTAATATCCTCCATATTTCTGTTCTCCCACTGACAGAAACATTTTTATCCCCAGACAGAGTGACTCCCTGTGCAAAAACCGCCATCCCCAAATCAAAAAAGCACCTCTGCCAAAATGCATATTTATACCACATGCTAATATAGTGAAAATATTTGAAATGTTTAAATGTGTGATGACAGGTGTATTTGTTTTAGTATGGTGTGAAAAAGGCTTTTATTTATAGAGCGAAACAAACCAAAACTTCCCTGAGAATTTGCCCAAGTGCAGAATTGTTAAAAACAAAATAATTAAGACACTTCAGATTTCTCCTCTATGAATTTGTTCATATATACAAATATAAAACACCTTAAAGAAGGATTGTTTTAAACTCTGTTGACTAAGAAAATGTAACCAAACTCACTGATCTCTGATGTGTTGCAGAGAACAGTGAGACAGGTTGATACTTTTATATTTAAATAAAGACCTGAAAGAGTTTTCTTTTAGGTATATGCACACAACAAATAAATTTCTTTTGTTTGTTGTTAATAAATAGCAAAAAGAATATTGGAGCAAAGTCTGATTTGTAATTGCTCTGTTTGAATTAGACATTGGGAAGTTTTACATAGCATATTCAATAAATTAGAATATGTAATCTGATGACGCTTGTTTGTCATATTAAAAGTGCCTTTTGAAAATAACAGGGTTAGGGTTGCAAATACAAATATTATTTAATAATTTAATAATTATTAATAATATTTGATAATCCCACATTTTGTATTAAACATGTTTTTTATTGGTCTGATGTAATATTTTAATAATTTTGTGTCTTCATACTGTCAGCAGAAAATGTATTTGTAGAGCACATTTCAGCAAAAAGGCAGTTCAAAGTTCCTTATGCCATAAAAAAATAATATAGTAACCAATTATGAAACAAGCAATGAACATTACATTTTGTCTAAAACCGATTCTCTTAGTGGAAGGACTTTAGAACTAGTTCCTGGTTTTAGTCAGAACACCAGCAGCAGCGTTCTGGTTCAGCTGCAGCTGGAGGATTGATTTGTTAGGCAGATCTGTGAAGACACTGCTACAGAAATCAACACGACCAAAGAGAAATGCCTGGATGTTCGTTTTTTAAGCTTGTAAATGTTCTTCACACGATAGAAGGCTGATTTTTGAACTGTCTTTATGTGACTCTGAACATTCTAATCCTGTCATCTACATACACATCACATCCATCTACAGTCTGGGTTCCCAAACTTTTCAGCCTCCGATCCCCAAAATAACAGCAGAGACTGGTGACCCCCTAAAAATACATATAATAACTTCCCTCTAATTATTTAAAAATAAATACATAAGGTTAAATTATATGTATTTTTAAATTAATTTCTTTTAAAAAATGACTTAAAGGTATATTATTGTATATTTTATAATAATATATTAGATAGTATTTTTTTTTCATTTCATGACATTTATTTATTTGTTTGTCTAACTCTACATACATACATTAAAGAATCTCCCACCCAGCAGCGACTTTACCTGCAGAGACAGTTTTATGGAAGGCTCCTCTGGACTCATCCAGTCTATAAGGTCATTGGACGTGGTCTCCCTTTCCCTGGATTTTCCTCTAATTAAGGAAATGTATGCGTCAGGCCAACTCTTAGAAGCAATGACAAAGCTAAAGCTTCTCAGTATAACCAAAATCCCTTCACTTTCCCTCAAACATCTGTCTTTATGGCGGAAATTCCAGCCGTATCAGCTCTGTGCCAGACAATCAGACTCTAATCTGGAGCTGGATTTAGAAGGTCGAGAGCCGAGGTAAAGACAGATGTAAAGTTCACGGAGCTAGTGAGAAACCTGCAACATTACAGGTGAATATTTAAACATCATAACTATTTAATGTATTTTTTTCTGCTTTTTTTTTTTTAACTCCTTAAAACATCATTTACTGAAGGTTTTTTTTTATCACAATGCCACTCTGTGAGTTTTTCCTCCAGTCTGTGACACTTTCAATGAGTTGCCTTCATTAACACCCTCAATTACCTTCGCCTCTTTGGCTCCATTCCCTGCTAATAGAGCTAACCCAGAGCTAATGAAGCAAATAGTTGGGACAATTTAGTCATTAGAGATAATTAAGACAATCCAATGCAATCCAACCCAGATCAGGGCAGGAGAGAGAGGGAGAGAAGCCACCAAACGAAACATCATTCTCAGCAAAATCAGCCAGAGCAAGCACAATTCGTCAGCCTGGATTGTGTGAATCGTTCCCCCCGGTGGTATTGTTCATAATACTTGAATTATTATAAGGCTGATCAGCAGCTGGCTGCAGGCAGCTCCGGTTCCCTCATGCAGGGATTACACCTGGCCTCAGGAGGGGGAAAATGTTTCCTAAAGAGGCACGCAGACAGAGGAGACGCAATGCATTCCACCACAATAAAGCAGAAATCCTCTTCTTCACAGCGTATTACAGGAATGAACATAAGGGATTGTGTCATTGTTGGCTCATAATCTGGCTTTAAACTCCTTGTTTTACAAATGGGTCTCTTTAAAAAGCTTTTTTTTCTTTTTTTTGTCCATATCTTTTTCCCCCTCTTGTTCATCATCCTGTGTTTACCTGCTGTTTCCTCATCAGCAATTTCTACTGTTTCTCTGTCTGCTCAGATGGCATTATTTTTGGCAAAGTATCGCAAAAATGATCTGAATTTATCTTGTTTAACATGCACAAAAAAATCTATCTGCAGGGTTTTATCTTTGTATGTGAAGTGCATCTCTTTCTTATTAGCTTGTAACAACAGTGTCACAGAAATAGATGATAGATGTTGAGGTGTAATGATTTTGGAAATACCATTCCAAATGAGGGTAAAACTCTAACATGGACAGAACAAGCAGCCTGCGAGAAGTAAATCCTGACAGAAAAACCCGAGTTCCCATGCTCTCTAGTATCTCCTGTCATTACAGTGGAATATTTTATTGACATTCATGGTAGAATTAAGAAATTCTAGGAGGAATCTAAACTTTTCATTGGAAG
Source organism: Poeciliopsis paucimaculata (assembly GCA_903067055.1). Classification (NCBI taxonomy): domain Eukaryota; kingdom Metazoa; phylum Chordata; class Actinopteri; order Cyprinodontiformes; family Poeciliidae; genus Poeciliopsis; species Poeciliopsis paucimaculata. The sequence continues at coordinate 80,006 of CAEGAD010036822.1, forward strand.
AACAAATCTAATTTGGCGACTTAAACAAAAAGGGCAGTATTATATATTTTCCAGGCACATGACGTAATTTTGAAGTCACTCAGTCGTGATGCAGCTGATTCAACAATAGATGCTCAGAGAGTTGAAATGCAAAGGACGCTCTGCCAGGTTTTGCCGGGAAGAACTTTTAGGCCACAGACAGTTTGACACCAAGGAGGGAGATGTGATGTGACATGTTGTTTTGGATAGGAATTTTGATTTCAACAACCTTACAGAATTTTGCAACAGTTTCATAAATTAAACTGTCTTTTGGGTGCCCCCTTTCTGCAGGAATGAGGAGAAACCTTTAGCAGGTGAAGCTCACACGTTGGAAGGCAGGAGGTGTTTGTGGTTTAGCTGAATACCTGCTGACTTTAGTTTAAAACTGTAATTTTCTTTCTTTTACCGCTTGCCCATGCTTCCTGTTGCCTTTAGTTATTAAAAGCTACAGAATTTTGTTTAGAAACACATCATGGCACAAAGACTGCTCACAAATCTTATTTCTTGCTTATGCTGTTGAGAAGTTCTGCCCCCTCTGCAAACGATCCAGACAGAATGTGGTGCAGACATAAAAATAGATTACTAATAACAAAACAAAAGATCAGCACAATTCAACATTAAAAATATTTTTTTCTTCTTTCTGTGATAGTTTGGTTTTGCCAGGAATCCAGCTTGTGTGTAGGGATTAGCAAAAGTATTCATACCGCTGACTTTTTGCTCATTACCACCAGATACTACACTGCAGTTTTAATGACTTTCTTCACCATAACTGTAAAGAATGTTAAACTTGGTTTTGAAAGTGTCTTAATACTGGAAAACTAACAATGTGGCATGCATTTGTATTCAGTTCTGAGAGTCAACACTCGCATTTTCCAGACTATAAGTTGTTCTGGAGTATAACTCACAAAAAATGGATCCTAGGTTGGAGTTGCATTTAGTTGCTTTTCTTTAGACCTTGTTGAATGTGAGGGGAACCTATTCTATGCTGATGATATCATTTGGTGACACATTGTGTTCAAACTATCAGAAATTGTCGACTTTGTCTCGGAAATCTGCTGGAGAAGCTCCACTCCACCAGTGAATTGCGCAGTGCAACGGAGCGAAGCAGAGACGCATGCAGGGAGGCAGTTTCATGGCATGAATGGTAATATCACAAAGACCCGCCTTCAAAGTTATCCATCTCCCTGGCAACTACCATAGCATGAGGCGTAACTGCACCTTTTACAAGCATCAACAATGTGTTCCAGCAGTTTTTCATGTTAGCAACGACAGACAGATTGTTAAAACAGCAGCAGCACGTTCTTTATGTAGTCCTCTGTGGTTCCTGCATGTCCAGGAAATACTTTTTGTTGTTATTGCAAAATATCTATTAGGTTGTGTTTGCACCAATTTTTCACATTTTACCTTTTCATCTTCTTTGAAAAATACCTCAAGACTGAATTCAGATATTCAGAGTGGAAGGGTGGGGGCAGAGCAGCAGCATTTGGAGTGAATGTCTAATGTCCAGTCAACAGATCCCCCCACCTGAGCCATGGGTCTCTGCAGCTCCTCCAGAGTTACCACAAGACTTTTGGCTGCTTTGCTGATTAATGCTATTCTTCCATTTCTGTGTCACTTGAGAGATTTTTTCTTGCCAAAATCTGAAGCTCTGTATAATTTTCTTCCTACCTCACAACGATGCTCTATTTTGAGTTTTGAAATTTATTGTTGTGGCAAAATTCTGATTTAAACATGAAAACTTTTTTATCCAGACTATTATTTATGTTAAGCTTCACCTTTCTCTCTGCCTCTCTCTCTTGCTAACAAGCAGTAATGAAGTCATTCTGACAACCAGTGGAACCGCAGGACCTTTTCATCGGGTTTTTGTTAGGACTGATTTGTTTGGGTGATTGAGACTCATGACAGATTCGTTAGCAGAGGCTCTGCGGCTGATGGATATGGCTTACTTCGGGTGGACCGAAATGATTTATGGGATATCAATGTTTTGGAGTGCTTAACTGACTGAAACTGATATGAATGAGAAGTCTGATGGAGTCTTTAAATCAAACAGTAAATTTTGATGATTAGGAACCTCTGATTCCAGTCGGCTGATTCCTCCTCAGCTCCTGCTTCAGTTCTTGCGGCCTGATCCTCCCGCTCCTCCTTCTCTACTCCCTCTGCTGCCTCTGAATGGAGTCTTGCTGGGCCCAACTGACTGTGTAACTAGCGGGCTGGCCGTCACAGTGGGGTGCTGGATTGTTGGAGAGGCTGTGTTTACATTTGGTTGAACTGTATGTTTTTGCCACGAGCGCCATGGATTCATCCTGTGTCCTCAGATTTGAAACTGATTGCTATCACCACCGTTTCTACACACACGCGTGCACGCACCCACATGCAAACACACACACGCGCCCCAACCATCCTATCACCTCTCAGTGTTTCTCCACAGCAGGGAGTAGGAGGAGAAGGCTAATGGATATGTTTGTTTACCTATTTGCCCTTGACATGATCAATCGATCAACTGGCTAATTCACTGACACTGTGGACTCATTACATTTCCATTTAAATAGATTTCTTTTATGCTTCATCTTGGACTTGTCTTTCCTTTGAATGCATGGATGTACAGTAAGGATGTTCGTAAGCCAGCTCATTATTATTTAAAGGGGAAATGTTATGTAAAATCAACTTTTTTGAGCTTTTCATCATGTTGTAACATTATTCCCTCATCAAAAGCATACCTGGAATGTTGGCTTGATTCTTTAATGCATGTTTGAGAAATCCTTTAATCTCCCATGGCAACCATTCAGCAGTGCAAAATACCAGCGTGGGCCTAGCCCCGCCTTCCAGGATGAAGCTCCTCCTCTGAGCACTTAGCAAACACCTGGTGGAGCTGTGCATCAGCTGAGCTCATTATAGGAGCTTTTTCTCTGTATTATGCTGGTAAAAACATTGTTAAGGGGTTAATAGAGGAGCCATGTTTTGAAAGAAATCTCTGGCTCTGATTGGTTGTTTTTGACTGGGAGAGGTGCAATAGTAACTCTGGGAGGAGTTGGAGGAGATTGATCTTTTCACAGATTATCTGTCTCATATTACACAGTCATGACATGGAGATAATTTCAACAAATATGTAAAAAGGGAAAAAAAAACATATTTTTTTAGAGAAGTTACATACTGCCGCTTTAATGGATGATTGGACTCAGAAATACAGGAGCCAATGTCCCCTTTCCTGTGACGTCTTCTGGGACTCCGTTTTTTCATTGGCTTGTTTGGCCATAATAGGCTTTATATGATGACTCTTCACCTCTGTCAGATCCTGCCATGATGAAACACACATTCATCACTACCAACACACACCGGCGCACAGTTCCGATCAATAGCCATAAATTTGATCCTTGACAAGCTGACACCTGCACCCTGTTTCTCCTGACCACTCCTAAGGTAACCCACACCCACAGACGAGCACTTTTCTTCCCCTTCTCTCTCCTTCCTTCCCCTGACACACTTGTCAAGGACCTCGTTGACCTCTGACCCTGCCCCACTTGACAAAGTTATTGATTTCTCTTTTTTTTTTTTCCTGACGACCCTCTGAATCCGGGATGAAAAAAGGCGAGAGCCAGGGAATTAGCCTCCACACTCAGGTAAAATGTTTGGGAAGCTGGGGATGACGAGGAAGGATCGATGCTCTGATGGCTGAGCTTGCAGCATTAGAAACAACAGTCAGCCATGGAGAAAATCAGCAGCGCCGGAGGAAAGATGAATGAGGAACAGACTGGGAGAGGCTGAAAGAGGTGGAAACATTTTGTTGTATTTTTGTCAATTTAATTGTAAATTGCTGTTAGTGTACCATGCCTATGAAAACCTTTTCACCACCTCGGATGTTTTACCATTTTTATTGTCATTCCAAATCAATCATGATCATCAAATTGTGACTGATTTCAGTAATGACAATTAAATAAAAATATTTAATATATCACAAGTGAATGCATAACATTCAGCTTTGTTTTCATTCACCATATAATTGCACAAATTGGAATTCTAAAAATAAGTTTGCTTGAATTGTATTTTAAAAAATCCATTTGTTTTTATTTGTTTCCGCTCTAGGATGAGGTGGTTTTTCAGCTGTGTCAAACTTTGTGTATTTTGCAAAACTGCAATGGAAACAATTTTTTCTTTTCACACAAGTCACGTGATCGACAATCAGATGTTATTACTGGCGGAAAAGATGAAGATGTTGGGAAGTGGTATGCTTTTTGATGATTTATCACGTGACAAACTTACGTGTGACTTTATTTGTGTTTCTTATTTAATTGAAACAATTGCGAAATTGTGGGGTTTTTTCAGCATCAGTGGAACATCGACAACATTTTGTAAATGTTTGCAAAGGAACTGATTTGACATTTAAAACTCTGCACCACATCTCTTATTTTGTGAGGCTCTGCTGAACCTTTAGGAGCTGGAGGAGAAATATTTCCATAAAGTGCTTTAAGTCGTCAGCTCATGACTGAATCCTCTGGGCTGACCATCACCTTTGTCTGAGAACTTTGTTGGGCGTGATCTTTTGTTCTTGCTGATTTCAGCAAAATGTACATGCAAGGTTTTCTATTGAAACTGTTGGAGTAGTTGCCCCCCGGTTTGTGCTCATTCAAACTGCCCCCAGTGGAAGGATATTATATCGCAGGGGGGTTTTACACCTGGCAGCCCTGATGTAATGCTCAGCAGAACTAGTCCTAACGTCAATGAAATATAGTGATGCAAATTAGGGATGCAATGACATAAAAATTTGGGTCCATGTAAAAATATATTGCTGTAATGGCTGATAACTGACATTTACCCACATATACATATACGACATATACATATATTTCCCTATTGACACCTTGAAAAACAGAACCATGCCACTGACTTCCCCACTGTTTCAGTTAAACTCCCCACAGTCCTGTCTTCGTGTCACATGATTAACCTAAACGGCAACAAAATGCAAATAAACATCTGTTGTTGATGTCGGCCCAGTTTCATTTATCAAAGTTAGTGCCAATACATTGTGCACCCCTGATGAAAATGCATGATATGACATTATGAAGCAGCTAGCATGTTACACACGTTGTCAGAATGTTAGCATCCTGATCTCAGGTTTATTTACATCTTCACGACCAAAAGTTGAACCTCTTCGCCCTGGTGTTGAATTATAATCAGGACTTCGTGAAAGATGTCTCAGAGTTCATCAGACAAATAATTAGACTTTACGCAGTAGAGCAAGCGATCTTCGACTCCTTGAGCTTGTTTTCTTTTCAGTCGTTCCCACCGATGTGTTTGCATTTCTCTTTCAGAGTTGGACACAAAAAGCTTCCTCAGCAATCATGGCTCCCTTTTAAAAACACAGCTCGCAAAAATCCTTTCTCATTCCTCCACTCCTCATGGATCAGGTTGGAGATTTCACAGTGGTGTTTGGAGGTGACACACTTCTATATAATCTCTTTTTCTTATTTAATTTCCCGCCATCCTCTCCTGTGATTCTACCCCTGTCACTTTAGACGCAGCTGAGAGACTGATTTGGCTTCCATAATCTGTTCTCCCGTTGCCCCCTCCTCTACTTGGAGGAACCTTGAAATATCACATAAGGAGATTATTTCATTCGTAATTGATTGAGTGACTCTTCAGCCCAGACCGAAATACTTCAAAGTGTGTGAATTAAGACTCGGGATGGGATGACTGAGGCAGGGAGGGGCTGGAGAAGGCATCGTGGCTACCGCTGAGGTCGGGCTGCTGAGCCTCTTTGGCTGGCAAATAAGAGCTGAGTCTGATCCTAAGATGGCAGCAAGTTGGCTAAACCAAGAAGTATTGGTCAGAGGATCCCCGTCTGCCGCAGCGGTTATTTGGCTACGTCTTTATTTCTGAGGCAGATTCAAACGATGTGGAAAAAGTTTGTAGAAACTTTGATTCTACTTAGAACATCTTTTAGCATGTGGCTCTGTTTAGCTCCCCTTATATGTTTTCTGAACATTTGGATGTTATTAAAGGGGCAGTAACATGTGAAATTGACTTTTTGAGCTTTAGATTATGCTATAACATTATTCCCTCATCAAAAGCGTACCTGGAGAGTTGTCTTGATTCTTTCATGCAGGTTTTAAGAAATGTTTTAATCTGCCATGTTAACCATTCAGCCGGGTGGACCAAGGCGCAGCTCCTCCGCCCAGCTGCATTTTCTAAGCTTCCGAGCTTCTAGCTCACAGAACATCCCTCTCCTGCGACTCCCGCACTTAGCTCCTTCAGACTAGCCAGCTGCAATTAGCAAACACCTGCTGGAACTGCGCATCTGCTGAGCCCATTGTTAGGAGCTACTTCACTGAGCTACTTCTCAGTGAAACGCTGGTAAAAAAAAAAAGAAAAAAAAAAAAAAAAAAACAATGTTAAAGGATTAGTAAAGTAGCCATGTTGTGATGACTTTCTGAAGGCAGAGTTGAGAAAGAGGAGGAGTTTTTAAAGAGACAGAGGTCTGATTTCTATTTAAATTACAAAGTGAAATGTCTTTTATAAATGCATCACTTTTAGAACAACTGAAGGTAACACTGTTACTTGATGATGCTGTAAAAATGATCAAATGTGGCTGGAAAACACATAACACTGCCACTTTAAGACTGTCAGGTTCATACATTTTTTCAAGAATTTCACACAATTCATCTTTCTGCTTTTGTTTAAAACTCAAGTTTGCACAAGGTTGCTAAGACAACATGTGTGTATAAATGGGGTTAAGCTGCTAACCTTTGTATGAATCTATAAAGTGATATGTTGATGCGTAAATGGTAATAGTCCATCTAAATCTCTGCAGGCAGGTATAAAATTGTTCTTAGAAATATTATTTCTCTTAACAAAAAGCAATAAATATCGATTGGATTTATTAGACTATTGTCAAGAATGAGTTAAGTTGTGATATATACAGTTGAAATGAACAGAACACAGCAAACATCTGGAAAAGTTGATTCCATCAACTGAAGTTTTTGGCCAACATGCAAAATGTTAATCAGACACTGAACAACTGAAGGTGACTTTATTTATACAGCACCTTTGAGCCAACGACAATCCAAAGTAATTGTACAAAGAAGTTAAAAAACAACATATAATAAGAAAAAACACATCAAACAGATACAATTTTTAACAGATAAAAAATTTCTATAAATTTTTTAAAACAAGGTGGCTCATTTAAAACAATCTGGTTTTAAATGAACTCTTCATTTTTAAATGGACGTCCTGCACTCTTACAGTGAGCAGGACGTTTATTCCGGATTTTCGGTGCATAAAAGCTGAAAGTTGCTTTGGCGCGTTTACTTCTAAACCTTGGAATGATGAGTGTGTTTGACTCAGATTATCTCAAAGTTCTTTGTGGTTCATGGCCTTGAAGAAGAGCAGAAATGTAGTCCAGGCTTTTATCAGTGAGTGCTTTATAAATCTATAGTGACATTTTAAATTTTATTCTTTGAGCAACAGGAAGCCAGTGCAAGAATCGCAGATCTGGACTGATAGGCTGACCTCTTGTTGTTTTTGTAACGTCTCTCGCAGCAGCATTCTGGATAAGCTAAAGCTAAAGCTAAAGCTGCCTCATTGATTACTTTGGTAATGCAGTAAAAAATAGCATTACAAATAATCTCGTTCTTACAATATTTTTTAGCTGATAATATGCTATCTTTATTAAACATTTGATGTGGTTGAGACGGTACGGATCAGGATCCATGATCGCCTCCAGATTCCTGTCTTTATCAGATCACTTTAAAATAACAGAATGAAGGCAGGTGATCATTTTTAATCTATGCTCGTTTGGTCCAAAAAACTAATTCTTGGGTTTTATGAGCACATCATTCCCAATGTAAAACATGGTGGTGGCAGAGTCATGCTGTGTGGATGCTTTAAACTGATGGGAGGATGGATGGAGCTGAAAACAGGACCATCCTGGTTACAGGCTGCACTAGAATGGAGACTGGAGCAGACGTTTACTTTCCAATAGGATTCTGGCAAGACCCAGGCTGATTTAACCCAGGCACCATGTTAAAGCTTATCAGACTGCCTCCCATCAAGGTGTTGGTGAATAAAACTTCTGAGTCTCGTATAAAGTCCATACGAACGCAGTTTCTCCAATCTTTTCTGATCTTTTTACCTTTTAACTCTCCATCTCTGTCTTTCCCTCTGCCTCTAGTTTTTTCCCCCTCTCTTCCTTTCTCTTTCTGACATCCTTTTGTCCCAGCACTTCCCTATCAGCCGGACCGAGCGCTGATCTTAATCCTCTTACTGCACGGCTCCATTACCCACTTCAGCCATTTTTGCATTTACACCAAAAAAAGAGGGGGATCCTCTGCTCGTTCTCCAGACCTCAAAAGCTCAGTCCTCCAGTCCCCCCCCCCCCACCCTTCCTCGCATGTAGACCCTCCAACCTCTCATGACTTCTCTCATTTCAAAAGACTGAATTTTCAGTCAAACATGGATATCTGGGAGTGGGATGATATTCAGAACGGTCAGGAGACGGTGATGCTTTGGACAGAGGTTATGCGACTAACTTTTGTCCTTGTGAGGCCTTGTTCAAAGTGCTGACGTTGTAAATTTCCGGGTGGGCGTGGCCAAGCGTTGGGATTATTTCCTGTTTTGAGTTGTTTTTAATCCTTAAATGCCTCTCCTGGTCCTTATGCAGAGCCACACTGCTGCGTATCGGCAGAGGCATCTGCCTCTGAATTGTTGGAAACATATTTGTTCATCTAAAATTCTTATCCGTGTTTTCTAATTCATTATGTAAGACCTTCGGTTTTCACTCATTCGTTTTATGATCTCTCCTTTTTCTCCCCTTTCTGGCCTCTCTAATTTACTGCTTCTCTCGAGGGAGAGATTAACCCTTAATCCCCTGACGTCCGCTGCTTTAATTGATATGATTTAACTACTACACGGCCCTGGGAGGTTCCACACTGCTACCTCTGAGACAATGTTCCCTCCCCTCGCCTCACCCTTTTACCCTCCCGCTCTAGATCTACTCCCATCTATCTCTTTCATCTCCTCCTTTTCCATGAGCCCACCCTTTTTGTTTTTTCCCCCCTTTTCTTTTCTCACTGCTTTACTCCCAAGGGATGGCATGTAGAAGCAGAGCACTGTGGGAGTTTCTCTGTACCATGAGACCAAATGTTCAGATGAAACATTGGAGGACCTAAAAAAGGTAGAATTATGTGTTTTCTAGGCGCATATTGACATTTCATAGCATAACTATGTTACATTTAGTTGTTATCAAATGCTAGATATTTCAAATATAACTTAAAAGAAATTTGACTTTCTAATTTATCCCCTTAAAATTGGGCCTCTGTCTCTTTCAAAACTCCTGCTCTTTCTGAAACTCCGCCGCCTGGAAATCATCACATCATGGCTCCTCTATTAAAACTTCAACAACTGTTTTATGAGCGTTGCACTGAGAAATAGCTCATATAGTGAATGAGATGCACAGCCCCAGCAGATGTTTGCTAATTGATGCTGGCTAGTCTGAAGGAGCTGAGTGAGTGCTGCTCTGTGAGGGGGAAGCTGGGAAACTGCACCTCGAAGGCGGAGCTAGGTTCACCCAGGCGTTTTGCACAGCTGAATGGTTGCCATGGAGATTAAAGGATTTCTAAAACATGCATGAACAAATCAAAGCAACGCTCTAGGTTTGTTTTTTAATATGGGAATGACATTCTAACATGATGCAAAGATTAGAAAAATTGATGTAACATAACACTGCTCCTTTAAGTGGATTTGGATGGTGAATATCATAAGGTGAATATGTTCCTGGAAAAAAACCAGCTCAAATTCTCAGAAAATCCAGTATTATTTGCCCAAAGCAGGAACTTAATAACCATAACCGGAAGTGTTCCTGTTGGTCTTAATGCCAGACTTTTACCATCCGTGCTCCCAAGCTGTTGTTGTACATGATCTAATGTACCACATTTGATCGTGTACTGCCATGAGTCATGACTTGAGATGATTTAGGTCTGCAGAGGCCATATTTGTATCCATTGTGTGTCTCTCAGTGGATTTAAAGCTAAACCACAGAGGAAAATCCCAGGATTTTCAGGCATTTACCAGCAGAAATCTGGCGATTAGGCCGCATCTCCATTGCTGATAATCTTCAAATCTTGTTTGCGGAGGGGGAGGCGGGTTCATGAAATCCCATTTTACAAAAGATACATGGTGGCTCCTTCCATAACCTTTTAATGTTTTACATGAAAAAGGACAAGCAAAAACTGAAGATTTGTAATCTACAATAAATTAGATTGATTTATCTGGGAATGACTTTGGAAAGCTTATTTTCTATTGACAGAGTAAAATTTTCCTTGTGTGCAGCCAATACATCAAGTAAATCAATACATCAGGTTTACTGTGTACTTTTCACTGATGTAGTTATGATATCCTGATTATTGCTAAGTTTTGTCCTCTATTTCTGCAGGTATAGAAGCAGACTTCTTTCTCTCCTCTACTCTTATCCCCTTATTTTTACTTAACCCTTTTCCTACCTTTCTCCATTTTTTTTTCCATCGTCATGCCCATTATATTTGCAATAAACCCAAAGCCTTTTCTAGCAAAGTTTTAAATATTCCTATTTATATCAAGTGCAGCATCACATTGACAGCCATAATGTTCCACTTGTGTCAGTAAATCTGTTAGGCCTCACCTACGTAACACATAACTATTCCGAGTACTCCACTGCCGGACAGGACACATAAAATATATATTTAAAAAAATATATACATATTTAAATATATATACATGAGAGACAACCGAACTTCACTCAGTGACAGGGAAGTATCAGAAAAAACCTTAAATCTGCTTTGCTAAAATGTATAAACCAAGGTCTTTTTCATGAATTGTTGCTAAGTGCAACAATGTTTGCAATCATCAACATGAGTGAGAACCGAGGGACCAGGAAGTAGAAATGTTCCAAAGAATCAGATCACTGTAATGGTAAATTGTTTCTCCACTAATAGCACAGGGTACCTAGGTCTTAGCTCTGTCACCCAGGTGACAGTGCTAAAACCCTCCTCCTGGTTCTGATTGGTTGCTTTTGACCAGGAGCGGGATATTTCTGCAAAATATTTAGCCTTCTAGCAAAATATTAAGCTTCATGAATATTTAATAATATTTATCCTCAAAATAAATATTTAACGCTAGGCTAGTTAAATGTTTATTTACATCTGAGTTTGCTAAATGCATAACTAATTAACTAAATATTTAGCCTGCTAACTAAATAATTAACTTTAAACTAAATATTTAGCCCCAAATTAGATATTTAGCCCTGGGCTAGCTAAATATTTAGCTTAAATACGACATGTAGTTAGTGTACTAAATATTCAGCTTGCTAATAAAATAAAATGGAGATAATTATTTAAATTATCAACTGTTTCTTGCTAACAAAATATTTTGTTTTGAAACTGTGGCTAGTTGAATGAATAACATGGGAAAAATATGATTTTTTATTTTTTTTCCCACTTATGATTGACTATGTAACCCAAATTATCACAGATGACAAGCGTCTGATAGTAGCATGAAAACCGTTCAGTTTGTCCGTCTCAAATTCCTCTTATACATCCTTCTCCTCCTAAACGTGTCCAGAGTATGTTGACTCCATTATCAGTCCCGTGCTAAAATGTCACACCCCCTCCACAAATTATTTCAAAAAGTCTCTCTTTCGTTTCTTCCTGTCCTTAAAACATTAACCACATGCATGCCCGTCACCAGGTACGTTACGCTGTGCTTTACATCCTCGTATGAGGCCTGGGGATCTGTGTCAGTGGACTCTTCATCATATTTCTCAGGCTGATGGAACATTCTGCCCTGGCCTGGAACCATACTAAATAGAGGGCCGTACTGTCTGCTCTGGGTTTTAGCATGCATTTGTAATGTGATCACTCTCAAACCCGCGGCCTCAGATCACAGCATCCTTCCCAAGGTGAGAAGCAGAAGGAAGGAAACTGCTCTGAGCAGGAGCAAAATAACAACCAAGAACATTTAAGCTGCGTTTCCATTAGCCATAGAATTGGGCAAATTGAAATTTAGAAAGTGAAAGTCCATCTTGGTGGAAACACAGAAAATTAAAAAGAAAAAAGAAAACAGAACTCTCGTTTTTCAATGAATGTTTTTGTGCTAGGATGAGTTGGGTTTTCGGGCGTATTGAAATAGATGTATTTCGCAAAACTGCAATGAAAACACTTTTTGCATCATGAGTCAGATGATCAGGATGTTGCTACTGGCGAAAATGACGAAGAAGACAGCAGGAAGTAGTAGGAGAATTTCTTTAAATTTAGTTTCTTATTTAATGGAAACACTGCAATTGCAAAATTGTGTTTTTAGAAATTAGCAGAATATTGAAATAGATTTGTGCTCATTTGTAATGGAACCACAGCTACTATAAGGTAGCTTTAATATTTTGCAGAAAAACATTTAGCTTTGTTGACTACTTGAATACCAAGTCAACGCCTTTCCTGAATTTGCTGACAGTTAATGTGATGGAGAGCATCAGGCTGTGCAGCAGAGGTTAAGCTCTGTGAAAGTGCTGAATGAACGTATCATCAGACCAGCAGAGGTTCTGGAGGTTTAGAAAGAAAAGAAAAAGGTTTAAAGCGTTACCAAGATCAGGGAAAGGAGAATATCAGGTGGGGTGTGTTCACATTCTGCATTACTTTGGAGTTTACCTTTCAGCTTACCTTAATGTCTGTGTCCTCTCCCACACATCCCCCCTGCCACAGTCCCTGTAAATCACTGTGGTATTTCCACAGCAGGGTGTCAGGTTAATATTTACTCTGATCTCATGGTCGGACAGTCCTGCACACACACCTAACACACCTCATCTGTTTACAGGAAAAAGCAACATCATTAAATCTGCAAAACTCTCGTTAGCCAAAATCAAACTTCAAAACCAGAGGTCTGAGATAAAATTTGTGATCCTTAATAAGTATTTTTATTGCAATATTTCGGTTTGAACTTTAATTTAAAAAATTGAGTAGCAAAATCTTCTGAAGCTGGAATTTAAGGGAGTGAAACTATAGGTTTCTCACCATGTCTGACCTCAGTGTTCAATATGGCTGCCTTGTGTGGTAAAGTTTAACATGATAAAAGCAATTTGATTTGAAATTTTGAAGATTCTTATTTTATTAAGACCTTCAAACAAATCACCCGCCGTACATCCTCCTTTAGTGAACCTGCTGTTTAAGTGTTTGAAAGTAGAAGAAAACAGAAGAACTCACTGGGAGTAATAGGTAAAATCGGGGTTTATTTGAACTTAAAATACTATATTTAAAGATATGAATGTTGAACTTATAAAATAGGTCAAAAGCAAAAATATGTGAATAAACTCACTGGCAGCACAAGCAAAAATTAACTGACCATCCCAAAGAAATTACACCATTACAATATAATAGGACCACTGACTATAACAAATAACACAGTTCAGCTCAGTTTCTTACTAAACTAAAGAGAAAAAATGGAAACCAAAAGTATTACAGAAGCTTGTTTAAATAAATAAAAGTCCAGCAGGGAGGGGTGGTGTAGTCCAATCACCTGCATGGATTTAAGCGTGCCGCCATTCCTGGCCACCATCTTCAGACTAGCAGCTGAAGGAATCAGAACTAATAAAAGAAATAAACATGAATCATAAGCACAAATAAATACGGACAGTGAGCTGATAAAAGTGTATAAGTAACTAAATGTGCCGGCTTGGTATTTCAATCAACCAGTTAACATTTTATTGCAAACTAATTTCATTTTGATTGGATGAATAAATAAAAGATGCATTAGAGAGTTACCAACTCCAGTGGACTTTGGGTTGGTCATCACAGTTTCTTAAAAAGATTTTCTGTCCAGCCTAGCGTCTCCTGGAATTCAGCATCACGGTAAAAACCTCCAACAAAACCGTACAATACTCCAGAGATGAGAAGAAAACGTTTCATTTCCTTTCTTGCACTGGGTGTCCTAGTTTGTCAGTGCACAACAGCTGATGCACATAATTACCAGTGGTACCAAACCAATCCAGAATGAAAGTATAAAATGGATTAAAAAGACTGCAGAAGGAAATGTATTAGTAATGAGTCACATTTATCTTCCAAACGTGTCCTCAGATCAGAACTGTTATTATGTTAAAGTCCCACCAGACTTTCTGCTTCTTTATTTTTGATCTTTGTTGCTGAAACACAATTTTTTTGAAAGATCCATTTGTTTTAATTCCAACCACCTGAACTACAACGTGACAAAATGAAACATGTCAAATGAAACTTCCACCGAATCTGCAAGGCAGCTTTGTGTTTTAAGGATTTTTTTTCTCAGTCAGTGTGTGTCTCTGTGACGTTATACGTGTGATGTTGGAGTGTTTTTGCGTTCAAAGCTTCGTCTCCATGGAGATTGGCTGTCGTGGTCTGACCTCAGGTCATGAGGGCATAAACCCTGAGTAAGCCTCCAGCCCACTGACTTTCAATCGGATGACTCAAGGTAGTAAATACACGGAAACTTACAGCATGATAAAGTATCTATATTCAGTCCATTTATCATAATTTTGTCACATTTTGTCAAATGCAATTTTTTTTAATTGCATGCTTCTTTCCCTTCAGAATAGCTGGATTTCCATTACAAATGTTGCAAAACCTGGTGGGAAAAAAATACAATTTTGCAGTTGCAGTGCTTCCATTAAGTAAGAAACGTAATGAAATGTTCTGTAACCTCTGTGTGCCATTATCTTGGCCAGGATTTTCTTGCAAAAGAGATTTTTAATCTCAACAGGATTTTCTGGGCAAAATGAAATTTTTTTAAAAAAGGAAAGAAAATCACACATGAATAAGTTCGTTCATGTGATAAGTCATTAAAAATCCCACACCATCATCCTCCAAATACTTCCTGTCATCTTCTTTGTTGTTTTTGCCAGTAGTAATATCCAATTATTGAACACGACTTACGTATTTCCACTGCAGATTTGCGAAATGCACTAATTTTGATGAAAATAAAACGTCGCCTCATCCTAGAGCAAAATCCTTTTGTCAAAAAACGAGTTGTTTTGAAATTGCCAAGCTTCTATGAAGCAAATTTGAGCAAAAATATTTTCAATGGAAATACAAATAGTGAATTTGTGTCGGTCTGTCATGTAAAAGTAGAATGGTATGTGTGCTTGTCATGAGACAACATATAGAAATTTTTTCTATGGATATGAATGTCAAAAGAACATTGAATGTCTGCACCTTGTAGAGCAGGGTGACAAACTTATTTTAGCTACACAGGCAACAACAAAACCATAAAATGTCCTCAAAATGACAGGAGGTGATGTCATGACAGTAATGACAGAATGTATCGATAAAACTACAAGTTCACAAACTGTTAAAATATTAATAAATAGTTGCTTCTGCTATTGTTTGATGTGTGTTCTAGCAGGGTAAATAAATACTAAATTTATACTATTACTGCTTTATTCTGTTCTGACACTGTTCCTAAAAAGTCTGGGTTTATTTTTGCTAAAACCACCAGGGTTTCTATTTAACTTTTAATAAAGTAACATGCCTTGTATAAACACCTATTTTACTTCTTTTGGACCCCAACAAGAAACCACAACAGCACAAACGATCAGCATCATCTGTCTGTTGATTGAGAAAAATGGTCATTTAGTTAAACTGAAAATCCAATGTCTGCCCCACTCAGCCCTGCGATCAGCACTGAAAAAAAAAACGCCTGATCCAGACGATCCTGAAGGGAGAGAGAGAAAAACCAAAAGCTGGCTCTTTCTCTTCATCCCCAAAGCAGGATAACAGCCTGCGTTCGGGGAATACCCACGCCTGCCAATTGCAGTAATGGCCCCTAATTCCAAATTAATTCAGTCTAAATGAACTGTCAGAGGGAGATTGATTTGTTGAAGCCGCTGTCTTGATGAGTGCTGTCGTGGGAGGAAGGTGATTAGGCTGTGAGACCTGCCTCAACCCCACACAGCCCAGGGCCTTTTTTCCTGTTCCTCCAGCAGGCCAGGTCCCACAACAGCAGCTGGTTGTGGGATGACAGGTACGGGGACGAGGGCCCACGTCCACTGAGGAGGCAGGAGTGGGGAAACCAAGCGATCTGGGGCAAAATGTTTTGTTGGAATTGATTGGACAATCAGTCTCTTAGGGGAAGGTCGGTGAAGTTTTGAGATACTGTAAAGCCTGGTAATAGTATATCATTTTGTCATTATTTTCACAATTACTGCACAGCTGGTGTATTACTTTCAGTTTCAGCAAAGAATTGAATTCCAGACACGTCAAAAAAGTTCTTTCTGCATATAGTTTCAGGCCTTTTCTACAAAGACAGCCTTATTAATAGGCTCTCTTCAAAGTTAATTAGCTGTGGAAACGAGGCCAGGGGCATTGGCGTTCTACCCCAGAGGACTTTGCTATCCCTGCTGATTCCCAGGCTAGGCTAATTATTTCCCAATAACCTTACTTACTGGCCATGCTCCCTCCTCTGGGCCTGAGCCTAACAAGCGTCGCCCTGCAAGTCGCGAGACTGTTCTGCTCCCAAGTTTTTAGCCGCCTGCCTCCCCGCGTCGCCCGCCGACGCCTACACGATTTCCTCCTCTTCCTCCCTGTGAGAGGAAGCGAGTTCAGAAGCTCCGCAGAATCCAGCCATGCGGAGGCCGTGGGTGGCGGCTTTCCAAAGAGGCGCTGCCGTTTGAAGTCAAAAATTAAATTCCTTCAAATTCGCCATTAACGCTATTGCTTAAAGTATTGGACACACTCCGAAGTCCCCTGATGGCATTAGGTCTGCTGTCATTAAGTTTGCCCTCTCCTGCAGCTCTGCTTGGAAATATCAATCTCTGGAAAACCTAAACAGCTAACCTTATTACTCTGCCTGTTTAATTTAACTGTTTATTTACTTTTCTTTTTTTTTTTTCTCTGCCATAGCCAAAGCAGAATCTGTCTGCTCCCATACAGGGTGCAACACACACGACTGAATATGGGCCA
Organism: Poeciliopsis paucimaculata; assembly: GCA_903067055.1. Lineage (NCBI taxonomy): Eukaryota > Metazoa > Chordata > Actinopteri > Cyprinodontiformes > Poeciliidae > Poeciliopsis > Poeciliopsis paucimaculata. Next base: position 96,964 of record CAEGAD010036822.1, read on the forward strand.
CGTACATATTGTGGGGGTGAAAAACTGTTTATCATGCAAAGAGGGAACATCACAGGCTAAGAGGGGAGATGGCTAAAAAAGTGGAAGATATTAGACTGTCCTATATTAGAATATTGAAAATTAAATGTGAACTTATGATCCTCTGACATACTTAAAGATGAAAGGTAAAACAAACTCTTTACAGACTAACATTTATAAAAGCAGCACTTTGCTGGTGATAATTAATAAAATTCTCTGTTTACTGCAGCCTTTCAGTAAGTTGAGCAAATCAGTAAAAGCACAATACAGTTTGGCAAAAAATGTATTAGGCCTCTTACAGATTTTTTTTTTTTTTTTCATTTTTGTTTCAGATAAAAAGATTTTATGAAACAATGAAGAGCTGAGTAAGTAATGAAAGTTTGGGATCTCAATTTTTTTTTTTCTCAACATTGGAAAATTGATCAAAACCAGCCTGTGCTATTTTATGCAAAGACATAATTTTTTTAATTAACTAATTAATCAGTTTGTTTTTGTTCGGTTTCACCTGCCATACCCCGTACTCAGTTATTGGAGTACAACATTCACGTTTTAAAATAATTCACTAAAGACAAGATATTTTCTTGAAGGCCTCGCTATGTTAATAATACTGAAAGTATATTGATATTGTCAGTGCTGCCACCAACTGATTTGGAGGAGAACTACATGTTCCACAGGTTTGCTGGTGAGTTAATGCCCCAAGGGAACAGCCAATCGCTGGATGTTCACAGCCAAGTGGCTCCGCCTCTATCCACACCCACACCTGACCACTGTTAGATCTATATAATCAATTAAGCATATAAACAGAACTTTTCTGACAACATGAGATCCATTATGTACAGTTGAAGGAATTAGGGAATAGTGGTGAACCTTCCCAGGAGTCACCACTGTATGCACTGACGGCTCACCCAGGTGGTCAGAGACGAACCCGTGTAAAGCGCTGTGGACCCTGCCAGCCTCAGTTACGGTCAGAGATCATGATTCAGCAATAACAAAGACAGACTGGATCAAAATGGCCTCCATGGGAGAGATCCAAGGAAAAAGCCTCTGCTGACCTGAACACAAAGATCTCTCACATTTACCAAAAGAAAAAAAAAAAAACTCTTCATGATACCCAAAACGTTTTAGCAAATGTTTTGTGGACTGACAAGCCAAAAGTGTAACTTTTTGTAAAGTGCGTGTCATGCTGCGTCAGAGGTAACAAACATGGTGTTAGTAGTGTGATGCTTCACCTGTTCAGGACCAGGATGACTTGCTGTGGTTGAGATAAACATTAATTCTGCTCTTCGTCCTTCAGCAGGGCAATCATCTGAAGCAACTACCTGCAGCTCCACCTCTGAATGACTCAAATAAGCGGCCTAGTTAAAGTCTAGATGCAAATCTGCATGAGATGCTAGTCAGATATTGCAAAACAAATGGTAGTTTTTGCAGCCAAAGATGGTACAAGCAGTTATTATTTTGTGGGGTGATGACTGTTTCCATGTATAAGTTCAGGTTGGCTTGGATCGAGTTCCTATTAGTAAATCTGAATCATAATTAAAAAGCTTAATTTTCTATTTGCATTCCTATCAACCTGATAGGAATGTATCTGCTCCTTTTTGTTGCATTTGTGTTATTGATTATAGCTTGTTTATTTCTGCTATAGTGTTTTTCTCATTTTGACCACACAGCATTAATCCTTCCTTAAAGCTGTCCCATTACAATCCCCACTAAGTGCACACCCTGAGGCCGCCGCTCACCCTGTGTGTGCAACAACCAACTAATGCTCAGAGAAACATGTTTGTCTTTATCATTATAAGCGATCATAACAGATTAAATCTGAGGTTTCTTCATAATAGCTTAAGGTAGCGTGTTTCATATCTTTGGTAAGTTGGTTGTTTATTTTGCAGCTTTAAACTTGTCAATTCCCAACAGAGTGAACAACAGGAACCATGTGAGAGGTGTCTGACTTACATTTGTTGTGTTGCTCCTGTAATCTAAATGTTTACATCAGATCAGGTCTGGAGGAAGTTTAAGACATAACCCTTCCTGAGGTGTTGGTGGAATAAACACCAGAGATCTGTAGACTGAACAGTCACGATCATGACTGTAGATCACAAACTCCAGCTGTTTGTCACCAAACACAGCTGTTTGTGATCTCCCATTGGTGTTTTTCTTTCTAGGGTTTTTGCTGGATTGAACGTTTTCCATTCTGCACCAACATTATAGTCCACATCAGTTTGGATCCCAAGTGACGTTCTGTGAAGTTCTTGTAGGTCATACTTTCCTTACACCGAGTGGATAGGTGTCCCATCACTGTGAGCTTGTCAGAAATTTTAATAAATCCTCAGACTGGCTGAAGTTACCAGATGTTCACCTTTTGTTTTAGCTGACTTCAGCATTTTAAAAGAACAAAAAACGTCCAAAGTGAGATACAATTCTGTGTTGGAGGAAATTTAAGGTCTACAATTTCATAAAAGTCAGAAAATATCATCTGTGTTTCTATATGAAGTAAGGTGACAGTCCACCACAACTGCTGCTACTTTTCAGTCCGCTCTACCAAAGGTATTTATGTAAACCTTTGGATTTATGCAGCAGCATCAAAGATGGCATGTTCCTGTGTTTTTCAGATCCCCCAATTACTTGAAAATCATCTGAATTAATTTACGGTATAAGCTGATGAGGCAATTTCATACAAGAAATGTCTGATTAGCTAAAAAGCATAATGTCAGAGAACTAGACCTTGAGGAACTTCTGTCATTGAATCAGATGTGCCAGGAAGACTCATTTCCAAGAGCAAACTGGAACCTTTCCAATCCATCATGTTATGATTAGATATGTTTATCTCTACATGTGACTTTAATTATTCCAAGCAGTTCAGTCCATATTTTGCAGATTCTAGCACCACTAATGTATCAAACACTTAAAATTACGGATGGAAATGTAATGTATTCATTTTTATTTATCAATTACATATATTTTAGCGTGTTATATATTTAACCCAATTAATATAATTCTTTTTAAAATATATAGGCAAAAATCCCAAGCCAGAACCTTCATATTGTGTTTCTGGTACACCCCTAAATCTGACGCACAAGTGAGAGCCATAAACAACAGTTAGACAACAAGCTGCTTCTTTTGGCCACTCTGGGCATTCATTTCTGCTTCAACGATGATCTGATGAAATTAAAATGTAAAAATGCATGTTTTCCTAAAATCTTTTAAAGAAAATCTTTTATTTTGTCAAACCAAACATCTCAGTTTTCCAGATTTTTATGTTCAGGATAGTTTACACTAAATCCTTTTGTTTGAAATGTAATTTAGAAATGTAATTATGAAATGTTTGTGTTTCAGGGGAAGGAAAATTCATCATTACAATAAGTAGGCCTTACCGTGATTTCATCCCAACGTTCATCAATGCTTTTAAATGTGAATTTTGCCGCTGGCTCATCAGCCTGATTCTCCTCACTCATCTTTTCACTCGTGTTTGTGACTCTGCTGACCCCAGACCAGGCCGCTCTGCTGTGAACTGTGGGAGACTTTTCGGTCAAACAATGTAATGAGATTAATCACCATTATACAATATTAACATGTTAAAATGTTTTTCATTAACCGTTTAATCCCAATTTTTTATTTTCTGCAAAATAAGTGCATGCATTTCAATCCTCAGATCTCCCTGACACATGATATTTATGAATTATTACATTTTATGTTGGTTATGGTAATAAAAATGTTGGCATTATACTCGGCAGCAATTGTTGTCAGTGGGAACTGCATAGTCTAAATTACACAAATATGGCCTATTTGTACATATAAGAAAATAAGAAAAGTCATGACCTATTATAACAAAGAATGGTCAAAAGAGTGTTCAGAAATATTTTAGATATATAAAGATTCAATGTTACATCCTGCAGGTGTCATAGTCTTAATGTGCCAAGCGACCTTTGACCTCATTTTGTTATTTCATCAATGAGGCAAACTCAGGTGAAAAGGCCAGTATGAACAAATGTGCATCTGGGAGGATGTTCTGACCGAACGCTACACCTTGGCCCTGTGCTAAAGTAGTTTCAGGCGTGGCATCATGTTGTAGTTGTCATTCAGTGCACAGGCCACATTTTGTGTAAAGGATCGCCTTTTGGTGGGGGGTCGAGATGGGGGTGAAATAGGGGAGGGTTTCAACTGTGGGAATGACAGTGATGTAGTAGACATTATTTTGAGGTTCCTTCAGGTCTAGAAGCTCTAAAATAGCTGACATTTTTAAGCTGTGTGGGGATAGCATATAGAATAAACAGCAAACCAATGGACAAGTAGCACAGTGCTGTCTATGTATTATGCTGGCGGCAACAATTGTTGCCATCCTTACAGTCACGCTTCTTATGATCAAAAGATGAATGAATGAATGGATGGATACAATTTTCTTTATATATCAGTAGAAGACACTTCAAGAAACATATGTTCAAAATATTTTATTTATATTTGTTTATTTAAATATTTTATTGACTTCCTCTTGTACAGGTTTGTGACAGACATTTACTGCCAGCGTCTCACACACAGGAAGTAAAGAGGTCTGGTCAAGTGACCTTTCACACTAGATACATAAAATTGATATTACTTAGAGCAGACATCCTATTATTTTATGTTAAAACTTCAATTAGCTACCAAAAATCAAAACAATTCTGTTAGAGCTTCCAGAAGCTAGAAAAAATGTCCGGCAACAATTAAACGGGTTAATGGTCTGGGTTAACATTGACAGCCCTAATTCAAGCAAAACAAAATACAAAAAAAAAAAACAAAAAAAAAAAAAACTCTTGAGATGAAAATTTTGCTAAGGGATTGAAATTCCCTTTGTCTTTTCCTCCACCCCCTCCATTTCCAACAAAGTTTCCTTTTGTCCTCCCATAATGCACCTGGGGCAATAACAGAAGCCAGGCGTCTCATTTCCCTGATGGACCTCTGCTCTGCCTGACACCCCTGTCCATACACTCGTTAACAACTTTACTGGAGCGGCCGCCCCTGGCCATGGCGTGATGTCTCCTTGTCTCACTCTTACTCCGTCTCTTAACATTCTTCTTCCTCTGCTGCCGCTCCCACCCTCCTTTGCCTCCATTTCTCGGACATTGAACTCCAAAGCTGTTTCCTTACTTCCCTCTTCTTTTTATTTTACCCCCTCATTCCTCTGAGTTATTTTTACTGGAAGCGGCTCATTCTTTCCTTTCAACCGAACGGCGTAAAGGGGGATGGGATATCTGACTGCACACATCCCAAACCCTGGCAGCTAAGCCTGTCGATACTATTTAAATTCAATTCTTTGGCCCCAAACTAGCCGCTACATTATTTAACATGTGTGCGGTCAATCGCACATTATCTACACAACATCACCAGGTAAATAGTGTTCGTGGACAGCGCTGTTGAGCAATGTGGTTAACAGCACCTTTGTCACACTGGACAGTCAATGCAGAGGGCTTAGTCTCTGAATCCATCAGGCAGATCTACTTATCTGTCTTTAACCCAGGTGACAGTTTCTTAATTCAGTGTAAGACAGAGCAATACTGGTGTCTTTTATTGGTCGAATTAGGAAAACTAAAAGAGTACAGCCATTACAGAGTGGAGCAAACATCCATAGGCATAACACTTTGTCACCGGTGTCTTAGTTTCTTTTGTCTGCCAAAGCAAACCGTTCAATCCAAAGCAGCAATGAGAGCAGACGTGTAATGTACCTCGAGATGTGGGGAAGAATGGGCTCTGATAAAAAAAAATTTAAAAAAAACAAGGTCTCATTTTAGTCCTGAGATGTTTTCTCATCTCGCGAGTTGAATGGAGAAATATTCATTAAGAAATAAATCAAATGAGCCATGACGGCAACAAGGTTGCGGCGGAAATTCAATTTGTATTCATAAACCGCCACGAGCCGGGAGGTGATAATTCATAAGAGTTGTGTGGCTGAAGCTGGTTTGTTCTTGTTATTTAAAAAGAGAACCGTGTTGTTGGGAGCGTGCTGCTGCTGTTGTTGTGTGCGCATCACACGCTCAATCCCCTCATAAAATAATGAACTCTTTGGGATCTATTAGCGATGATCATTTTTTCCAAGTGTTGTTTAAAGTCTAAACTCATTAAAGAGGCGTAGCGCTGATGTTTTTTCATCAGTGTGATGAAACTGGAGGTGTTTTCTGAATCGCTTTGAAATTATTCTCCTGTATGTAATGGCATAAAATGAGCAAAACGGTTCACACGCCATCGGTAAAGTTGTTGTGAAAGAAGTTCTTCTGAACAACGGTTTCCCACCAAAACACATAAATCATTAAGATTCATGTTGAACTTTATACCTGCTGGCTGTGGAATAAAGTTAAAATCTTGATTTTGTTTTCACAGATTATGCAGATTGTGGAGTTGATGATTTTTTTTTTCTGATACCCAGAGTTGGGTTCTGGGACACCAAGTCAGACACCTTGAGATCATTTCCCTAAACTGAAATTCAATACAAAAAAACAGCCAAATACCATATTTTTACCAGGCCACATAGTGGAGCAGCTGTTAATATTGTTCCCTTGCAGCAAGAAGAAATCATTCAAATCCCAATTATTGTTTTTACAAATAAAATAATTAGATTTGTGTCTGCATAATACATAATCTACTGCATGCAGAGGAAATGCAGAGACACATTTTAAGCACTGTCGGTGTCAGCAGTGGGCCAAAGTGGCATCACACACTGCTGGGTTTTTATTACTCCTGCTCAAAATCTCCAGTTTATCAGTTCAGACATGAGCGAGGTGTAAAACCGTCACAATGTCTCAACTTTTAACATTTTTCCATGTTACAGTTACAAACTTTGGTATATTGGTCTGAATTTTATGCGACCCTTTCCTTTCACTAGTGTGAAAGGAAAGGAATATTAAACAGTTTTTACATGTACAAACCAAACAGTGGTGCATAGTTACATTTAATCAGTAACATTTACTTGAGTAAATGTTTGGGGAAAAAGTACCTTTTAGGGAGTATTTTTACTATACTTTTAACTTTGATTTTAGTAACCTCACTATGAAACATTGCTACTCTTAGCAGGGTAAATTTTCTGAATGCTCCGCCCACGACGAGTCACTTCACCGAATCTGTAACAAATCCGTGTGTCCTTCACACAACAGACACTTTTACCCTGAGATTAAATGCCGATTCCACGAAGATCCTTTTGACTTCTGCAGGAAATAGTTTGGACTGGGTTTATTTTGGAGTACTGAAGTAAAACACATGCCACAATTTTCAAAGTTTTATAAAACAAATTGAAGACTAACCATCTCCTTCCTTTCAGTTCACAATTATCCACCAATTTGGTCTTCAGTACCAGTAAAAAAATGTTTTAAAAAAAGTGTAAAAGTGCAATATTTCTTGCTAGTCAATACTCTATTTTTTTAGTATGATACTTTTTAAAGATATGGACTATAACTTAACAAAATGTAATAACTTTCAAAGCGTATGAATACCACTGCAATCCAGTAGGCCCTACTGGCTGGGTTCTTAAATCTACAGAATGTTTTCTGCAGTTACCTCACCTCTTCAGCTGGAAACATCAAGTCTGTGAAAAATTAAGTTAATATCACCCCAAACCCTCTATAGTGTATGTAAAAAAGTGCTATGTACTTTTTTGTAATCATAACTTCTCACATTTCAATAAATAACACAATTTTATTCAGTATAAACATTAAATAGCTTTCCTCATATTTTCAGGCATATCCTTCAGTCCGCCACATAATACGCTGCTTCACTTATTGAAGAGTCCTCACACATATTTACAGTCTTTAATTTCTTCTGTCCTAAAAAGGAAAAAGCATATTTAGAGCAGAGAGAAAAAGATGTGCGGCCTGAGAGAGAAAAGGAGGATGAGTTCTCTGGAGAGGCTGCCAGAATCCATTACCTAAGTGTTCTTTATCTTTTCCATATGCTTTTGTTGTCTAATCTATCTCAGCAAATCCCAGATTCAGAAAACAAATAAATGGATCAGTCCCTCTGCTCGCTGCTGCAATCCCCACAGAGGCGCACTGCTGCAGCGCTGACCAGTGGCAACGGGAGGGAAGTGCAGGGGGAGACATGGAGCTGTGAGGATGGACGGATAAGAGAGCTAACAGGAGACAGAGCTCCTACTTTGGCCCTGGCATCCTTGATCCTCTCAGCTTTCTCCATCCCCTGCGCTCTTCTTTTAAGGAGTTTATTCCAGACAATCTGCCCTGGTTCAGGAAGTGGAACGGGAGGGACTCAGGGAAATGAGAGGGGAATGGCGCCGCAGACCTTATCAGGTTTATGTGAAGTAGTTTGGGGTTTGCAGATAGCTTGCACTCAGTTGTTCACTTTCAAACTGTTGATGCGGGACGTTTGTAGTGATTACTGAGAGATCTCGGAGTCTTAAGGTTGGGAAAACTCATTGGCTGTCAAAGTTTCCAAGCTGGTTGGGGAACAGTTCATATTCTGACTCAGAGTAAGAAAACTTACCTCTTTACATGTTTAATTTACATGTTAAAATAGAGTTGTGCAAGGATATGGGTTCTTTCAGAGTGATTGAAATTAAACTGGCCTAAACTCAAAATAACAAGAATGAACAAAAGTTAACAGTCTGGTTCCACTGACAGCTAATAAAATACACATGCTAACTCTGCCAGATCTTAGATACAGTGTTTTATCAGCATATAGCTAAATAATTATCCAGTCTTCAACTGTCCTTAAGGTCTGGTAAAACCTAAAAAGAACAACATGAATTGTTAAAGAGGCACTATTATTATATGTTTTCCAGGTACATCGTGATATCTTATAGCACAATCAAGTATGTTACATTCAGTATTCAGTTATTACAAAAATGCTAAATATATCAAATATGACATTAAATAAATTTGATTTTGTGATTTAATGCCTTGAAATTGGGCCTCTGTCTCTTTAAGAAGCTCCTACATGTTTTTATTTTTGAAAAATTAGCCAAATTTTCCTGTTTTTTTGCTTGTTTTTCACATTTCAGTATTACAAAACATCAAACCAATGTAAATATTAATTAAAGATAACACAACTTTTCTTTATTATTAAGGAATAACAAATCCAATCTATCTATTGGACAGCTTTACTGTGATTTTCACAGACTGTTGGTATCTGAATTAAGAACATTTTCTGAAGGAAACTGAAGCAACTTAGTAAATATTAGCACAGATCATTTTTAGTCTTTTCAGCAAGCAGCAGATATTGTCATACTCTTTCATCTCAAAGCACTCACAGGGGACCCAGTCCTCTCACCAGAGTCCCTCCCAGCTAAAGTCAATGTTGCTTCCTTTTCTTTCAGACTAACTCTGTAAGTCATGATGAATGGATCCCCCCTGCAGTCAGGACAGGATGCAAATGGGAAACTTCTGTCTGAAATCACTGCATTTCTGTGTCATTTTGGTCAATTTAGTTTGTTTTTAATGTTGCTCTTTCATTAGGCATCTGGAGCATAGGAGAATTTATACAGAAAAAAAAGGAGAACATTTCTTTAAATAAAAAATATGAAATTTTGAGATTCATTTTTTTTACTTTTGGAACTGAGAAATTTCTTTGTTTTTTCCAGGAAATTTCTGAGCATAATCTCAAAATTCTGACGTCGTTGAAGATTAGGTCTTTCTATGTACAGTGGAGCTAATACACCATGGTAGGTATAAGATATCAATTTACAAATAAAGAAAACATAAAAGTGCTCCACAGACGCTCTTCTTCCTGTGTTTAATATCAGTTAACTGCAGATAAATGACTCCCTGGAACAGAGCCACGTTGCTGTGCACATCCTTCATGCTCCCCCCTCCTCCAACCACCGTCACGCTCTAGGCTAAACTCGCAAGTGATCTGTCCCATTCATTAAGGCCGGCAGCAGCAGCAGCATGCTGTGTGAACAAACATCCCTAATCACAGCCTCTTAAAGACTCCTAATGAGTCTCTGCTAATTAGGCCTCCCTCTCCGAGTCAATCTTTTCTCTCCGTTAGCCCAGCCTCATTTGTCTGCTATAGATTAAGTGTGCAGAGGGGCCTCTGTGTGTGTGTGCGCGTGTGTGTGTGTGTAGCCCAAATCACACTATAGAAAATCATCAGTATTTAAGGTGAATGGTTGGGATGAAAAGTCAATCAGTGATTAAAGAGAGAGCTGGGTCTTTTCAGGGGGTTACTGCTCTTAATTTGCCTGAATTTTCTCCACATTAGATAAACTTCTGACAAAAGAATTGTTCTGAGTTTTGATCCTGGGAGAGATAATATGTTGTGTGATTGAATTTTTAAAAAAGCACTGAAACGTTTAACATATGCTATTTTGACCTAAATATTGGGACATTAACCTTTATCAGCAATTTAATGATGTCCCATTTGGCTTTAACAAAATGTTGGCCATCTTTTTGCAGATAAATAACAGCATTAGCTCCTCTGGGATATGACATGTTAACATGGTTTTGGAATGCACTTGTAGGAATATTGGATCTATGAAAGAATATATCACCCAGCTTATTGTCCCAGTTTTGAATCATCTCAAAGTCGGATTACTGAGTTGATCTCTATTCGGGTCAATGAGTCAGTTAACTACACCAAACATACTTCTTTATGTCCTCATGTATTTTCCTTTGTACGCTGTTGCAACAACTGCTAGACTGTTTCCCAGACAGTTTAACAGTTGGGAAACAGCTAAAGTATAAGTTTGCCTAAAATGTATTTTATTATTGGCAGTTTCTTTGACTAGAACTATACATCTCAAAAACATAGAACATTTCGTAGGAGTGGGTTATTTCTTGCTAGTCAACTCCCAAAGTAAATTATGTTCAAGTTTCTTTGCATCCTGTCAGATTTGTAAGTTCTCTTTTCCTGAAGATAAGGACTTGTTGTATTTATCTCCAGCTAACTCGGGTATCTTTGATGTTCTCCATCAGGCCTCTTTTGTTTCCTTTTTTTTTTCTTCCAAGTGCATTCAAGTCCTTGCAGGATGTGTGGTACATGTCCTCATGTCACCTTGAATCATCCAGCCACAGACAGCCTGGCCGCGTGACGAAGGCCCTCAGCAGCAGCGTTCATCCGCCTAACTGGACCTAACCTGGATTCATATTCAGTATGAACAATCCAAATCTAGACTGCAAAAGATTCCATCTTATATGCAAACCTGTGTCATCTGAGCATTCTGACAGAGAGCATGTGTGTGTGTGTGACTGTGAGTGTGATAGAGTATGTAAAAAAAAAAAAGAAATGAAATCTCAGAAGAAAAAATTGAGAGATGAGTTGCCCTGGGCAGGGACTGATCTCAGCAACGTTTCATTTATATATTTCTTTTTGCTGTATTTAGATGTAAGATGTCATAGTCAAATGTTTCATAATATTTCTGTCATCAGTTAAAAGAGTAAAGGAAAAGTTCATCTTTAGATACTTCTATATTCATGAATCAATCAAAGTATTTAGTCAAATGAATAATTTGATCCTTGCATTGTGTTTATGATCAGCATGCCAGACATTCTGCTACGATCTGCGCATTTAAAGTCAAATCATGTTTATCTGTGAAGCACATTTCAGCAATAAGGCAGCTCAAAGTGAAGATGAAAACATCATTAACACATCAAACTGTCAACAATCAGTGTGGAAACCAGTAACAGACATTGTAGTTTGTCAAGTGCCGTAACTAATATAATCAGTGCATATCAAATATGTTAGTCAATGTTCCGATTAATATGGTTCAAAATCAACGTTAAACATTTTTAGCTTTTTAGTTAGATTTAAAGGACCTCAATGTTTCTGCTGTTTTGCAGTTGTCTGTGAGTTTGTTCCAGATTTGAGGTGCATAGAAGCTGAAATCAGCTTCCCTGTGTTTGGCTAAAGAGCTCAAACTTCACAGCCACACACTCCCTGTGCTACAGTGAAGGCCGTGACAGATTACAGAGCAACCAATAGAGCAAAAGCAGAATTTGTCACTGTCCACGGCGGCGGATCAATGACAATTACCCGGCTGACATGAGTAAAGCTATAACTTTACAGGATCAAGAACAGGGAGAGAGGGAGATGAGGAAGAGATGGAGGAGGGATGAAAGGCTCTGGGCCACGCTTAGCTCCGAGCCGATCGATACTCTGTGAGGTATGGCTGTGATCGGCCCCGGGGCCCGGCCTTACAGAAGCTCAACAAGCCATTACTGGCCTCTCTCACAGGGCAGCCTGCTGCCTGGCAGTCCACAACCAGGATTTATCTGAGTGTGTGTGTGTGTGTTTGCGTGCATGTGGGGGTGTTTGCGTGAGTGTTTGTGTGCGTGTGTGTGTGTGTGTGTGTGTGTGGGTGGGCGTGTGTGTGTGTGTGTGGGCGTGTGTGTGGGCGTGTGTGTGCGTGTGTGTGTGTGTGTGCTGTTCCTAAAGGTGCAGCACACACACACCTTTAGGAACAGATTTTCTTTTGCCAGACCAAAAAGAAAATCTGTTTGGTCTGGCAGGCAACAAATCACCATCAGCCTACTCAAAGACCATTAAAGTATCAATTATGACCGAGGGAAGAGTCTTTTTAAACTTTACCAAAGAGTCGGAGTGAGAGCGAGTCTCTCTGAGGTCTTCATTTTTCCTTCTGCAGTCAATGTAAGCAGGTGGTACGTTTAGTGAAACTGAAAGAGACTCATCTGAGCCAAATTCAGATCAAATGTGAGGAGATGGTTAAAGAATTAAACTAAAAACATTCTTACTTACCTCACCATAACTGCTGGACTCTTCATTCATCCTTCTTAATCCTTTGTGCATCACATTTATCAATGCTATATAACAGTTTTATCTCACTAACTCTTTCTTCAGCTTCTCTATTTATCTTCATGTTAATTTTTCTCATGAGGAAGTGTGATTTCTATCACTAAAGTGCACACGGTAACCTTTAATCATTTTTTCAAATGTGATATTTATTACTCTGAATGAAAAAACTGTGAAAAAGAAAATGTCAAAACCAAAACTTGTGATAAAACAGACTTGTTTTGGGGTTTTAAACGTCAACAAAATTTATTGTGGAATTCCCAATATCATTCATTTTAGCTTTCCTCCTTCCTCCTGCAGAACCATCTGATTGGATTGTAAGTTTTCTGGTCATTTGTCCACTGAGACAGAACCTCTACTCAGAGTCACCCTCACCTCTAATCAAGACTGAACCAGGAAAACTTATAGTGTTCTGTCAGGCTTTCTCCTGGAGAAACCTGGTCCAAAAATGAACTACCGAAAGTTATTCTGAACTGTTAGTGAACGGGATTGTGACATTTTAGTGTATTACTTGATGATACAGCTGCAAGTTTATCATCATGGAAAAAGTCTCCATGGTGTCACATCGTAACAAATTAGGCAGACAGGGCAACAGGGCATCAGATTGGTCCATTCATCAGGGGAGAAATAGATCATGTCACTTCTGTCTGTTGTGCTGCTCCTGTGGGCCTGCAGACATGCGCTATATCAAACAGCACTGTAGGAAATGAGGCCTTCATGACACCTAATAGGTTTTACTGAGTGGATGATGACTGTACGAAACGTACCGGGAAACGTACCGTGTTCTGTGACCGGGAGATCACAGAACACAAAGTTTCACCAGTTCAGTTTAAGTCCACTGAAGACATTCCTTTAATCCTACTTTTATTTTGAAATCGATTCTGTTATTCTGCAATAAGGCTTCCAGAAGCGCTTACTGCAGACGTCCCATCAACACCCATGAGTCGAAGACCATTACCGATTGGAATGTGATTGTGTTCGTCTCGATGTTCCTCTTGTATCAGAGTGTCTGACAAATGTCATTTTTGTAACCTCTGCAGGGTTCAGTGGCCACATTCTGTGACTGTATGAGAGGAAGGAGTCAGGCAGAGGAAGAGCGACAGGCAATCATTTCTCCGTGCGAGAGGCAGAGCGGGTAGGCGAGCAGATGAAAGCCCATTTTCCTCTGATTAAGTCCTTGGAAAACATTCCATTTGTCAGTGCCACGGCGGCTGAGACGGGCGCCGGCCCCGCACAGCCAGCCGACTGTATCTGTTGACTATGTATCTGCTGCGATTTACATCGCTCACTGACAACATCACCATTTCCCTCCTCTAATGTCCTCCTTCCTTTCTGTCTACACCTCCCTCCCCATCCCTCCCCTTGTCCTGCCACCTTGGCCGCCACGTTTCCCACCTTCCCCCCATCCCATCCGCAGTGCTCAATGCCTGCCACCCCTACTGCCCCCTCAACAGCCTATTTTTGTTTGATCTGCCCTCATTGCAAGGTTGGCTGCCACCAAAGAGGGGAGAGCAGAGAGGGACCCGGCTCTGTCTCCGCCGTAGTCATTTTCAATGTCATAAATTTCAATTTCCAATCTTTTCTCTCCTTTTTTTTTTTTTTTTTTTTTTTGTGCCCACCTCCAAACACCTACCCCTTTTCTCCCACTGCACCCATCTTGGGAATTTGTCAATTCTGTTTCTCTCTGTCTTTCCCCCCTCGTTCGCTCTGACTCCCTTCTCTCCAGAAACACCTATTGGCTATTATCCCATCTCACGTCTTCCCCAGACCTCTGCCGCTCCAGGAATGCAATTTTCACCCGGCCGCATCCGTGATGAGATCCAAATGAAAGATCATTAATATCTGGTTCAAAAAGAAATGGAGTTTGTCTCCTATTTTAAATATTGCCATTTTCCCTCACCGCGCGCTCGTTGTGACGCTCCTCCTCGCCGCCAACACATCAGGGTGATACAGAGATGATCACTTTCTCTCTCTCTCTCTCAACTGATGATTGCATATGGGAACGTGTGTATGTGCATTAAAAAAAAAAAAAAAAAAAAAAGGTATTTGCTCTGTTTGTCTCTCCGAGGGTCTTTAAGTTGGAAACACTGACAGCAGCAAATGAAGCAGCTGGGATTGTTGTTGTGGGAGAAAAGATGGAGTGGCACCATTAGCAGAGACTGGGGCAAGTCTTTATCACAGAGTGCAGAATAAAGAGGAGAGGAGAGAGCAGAGGAACTGTTTGACTTTATTACCGTGGGCACAGAGGATCAGGATTTATTTTTTATCTTAGAAAACAATCAATGACACCTGCACTGACAGTTAAAGAACACATTAGGACTGTGAGGCAGACACAGTACTTACTCAGCTTAGTATTTATTGGGTTGCATAATCAAGTTTACCCACATCAATTAAAGCAAGTTAACAACTGGAGGACTAGGATATTGTTTTTCAACCTGAAGGATCTTCTTACCTGAAGGAAAGAGGAAGTGGCATTTAGACAGGACGGCCAGATTTATGGGGATTTGTTTTCTTGGCTGGAGTCAATTTTCTTATCCTGCACAGACAGGCAAATTAAAACAGATGAATAGTTAAGAACACATCAACTGTTTTTTTCATGGTTGTCATTTTTAAACCCTTCCCCATAAAACAGCATCATGAAGGTGTTGGTCCAAAGACAGCCCCAAAATGTCACAGTAACTATGATCAGTGTCTCACAGTCACAGAAACATGACATCATTACTTTGAGCCATTCTAGTCTATTTTATTGCATTAAATCTTTAAATAAGTTGAATCAGAAAGCTATGAAATATTTGCTTGTTTTTCATGTATTTAAACCAAGTATGTCTAAACTTTTTGTCTTGTGGGACAAAATTGCCAAGTCAAAAGGGTACAAAAAAGTTGTATTTTTAATAAAAACTTGATTTTTTATTTTTTTATTTTTTTTAACCAACTTCACAATGTAATAAACGATTGAAATAGACTGATTTGTTTTTTTCTGTTGGTAAGTGATATTTAAACTACTGTATAGTCAAACCTGGAGAAGGGATTTCCAGATTTCAAGATTTTGCAGATTAAGAGAAATATGTGTCGGGTTTATGTTGCTCTGTATGGCACTGAACAGATTGTGTCCTAGCAAAAAAAAAAAAGAAAAAATGCAAAAGTGTGCTTATTTAAAGATGAATCCTTTTCTTTTAATAATATTGAAATCAGTCTGTTTTCTTTCTGCTCCAATTAAAAATAAACGGCTTCCATCTGTAACAACCACTTGTCCCGTTGGGCTACATTTGCATCACTTTTGAGTTAAAGTCAGCGGCCGCACAAAATCAGTGCAGGGCCCGCCAGTGGCCCCTGCGCCACACTTTTGAGACCCTCAATTTAACGTATCAGATTTCTGGTGAAAACACTGAAGACCACAGTGAAGCTAGGGTGAGCTGAATTCCTATTCTTCCCATAAACATGAGGCAAAGACAGACCATTGGATCCGATTTTTCATTAGCTAATATAACTGCATGACTTCTGACTCAAGCAGCATTTAACTGGAGCTTAATGGAGCTTCCAAAGACAAACAAAGACAAATTCATTCCCAAAGTATGAAAGTCATTTAAAACTCACAGACGTGGCTTTGATGAGAAACATAAACAAGAGAAAACAAAGTAAAATGCAATTTGGAAATTAATCAGCAATCATTAGCCTTGGAGTAGAGAGGAAGTCTCTTCCTCTCCCCGCCTCGCCGTCTTTCGCTCGCCTAATGTTCCTCTCCTCATTGAGGCATCATGGGTAGCCCGCTCACTGCTCAGCCAAGCGTTGCCCATTTGCCTGCTGTCTCGCCAGCCCGCGCTCTAACCAAACTTTACCGCCTACCTGGCAAACCCCTGCGCTCCCTCCCTTTGCTCATTAGCATCGCATTAGCATTTCAGTTGACTTCAATCAGCTTTTAATTGAGTCTGCACAATTTCGGCTTCTTCATATCGTCCTCGTCTCATGCGGAGTTTCATGCTGTCAAGTTGATTCACATCAGTTGTGGATTTTATTTTTGTTTGTTTGTTTTTATTTAAAGCTGCAGTATGTCACTTTTATCAGAAACATATTAGCCTGTTGTGAATTTCAATTCTAATTAGCATGGCCACCAATGATTATCGGGAATATCGGTTTTCCTGTAATGCTAAGTTGTTTCTCCGCCATTAGCATATTTAGCAACACTTTCACAAAGTTGTTTGACAGCGCCAAGCCCCTCCTCCTGGCTTTGACTGGTTGTTTTTGGTCAGGAACGGTACATTTCTTTAGACAGCAATAGCAGCTCAAGAAGGATGTGGAGAGCCTCTATCTTGTCACTAATTGTTTTTTTACTGTACTGTCACAAACATGGTGATACATATTGTATATAAAAGTTACATACCGTAGCTTTAAGTGAAAAAATGTGGGATCTGCATTCAGATAAAATGGTTTAAAATCAGATATTTGGGTGTTTCTTTATGTTTTTACTTCTTTCTGGTCTTACTGAAAGGCATACCCAGCTGTTTAACAGGACAACAGGTTGTGAGTTTTGCGTGATTTGCTGTCTGCCGTCAGCACTTCCTTGTTTTAGAGTAGCGAAGCTCTCGGGGTGTGAAATTTGTCTAGAAGGACAAGCCGTCTGCGTCGTATCGTGACAATGTCAGAAGTTCTCCTTTCACGTCAGTGAAGCTTGAATGGAGTCAAATGAGTTCCAGTCGTCTGCCTGGAAAAGGCCCAGTAATTAACCAGTTGAGCGAAGCAGGGCGAGGTCAGGCTCAGGCAATTAAGGAAGTGACAGCCCATCCAGCGCGGCGAAGGGCCGAGGCCTCATCAGCGAACAGATATCCAATGAAATACACACCACTGGACCTTCGTCCATGTCGGTTACAAGCAAATTCATTTAAATAAACACACTGGCTCTCTGACAGCCGCTTGTCAGCTCTTGTCATTTCACAAAGTAGAGCAAAACAGGCTTCCACCCTGAGCTCATTTGTTGCTCCCAGGTAGAATTTTTTTTTCGTGATAGTTTTCTTTAACTTCTGAAAAGTTCCAGATAATAATGATAATGTTTGCCTCTTCCCCGCCTCAGATGGAAAGGTGCTGTCTGTGACCTGGATCCTGAAAATGTGCATCTGAAGAAAAATGGATTTTAAGTTGATTAAAGCTGCACCATTTAACTCCAGGGTGTTCAAAGTGAGGTCTGGGGGCCATTTGCGGCTCCTTGATTAATTTATGTGGTCCCCGACCACATTTCAAGAATAAATTAGGACAAAAGTACACTTTTAAATGAAAGTCTACTTACAAAAGTATTAGATGCAAAACAAAGTGATCACATTTTCCAAGCTTTCCAATCTCCTTCTGTTGTCATGGTAACTAGGACCACATCTATTCATTGACTATTCATTTTGTTGTTTGTTTCATTCAACGTGTGAATCTATGATCCTATTCCTATGAAAATATATAGATTTTATTTGTTTAAATAGAATAGTTCACAAGTACTTTATTGTTGAGATGGTTAAAAAAAAAAAAAAAGAAGCGTGGAAGAGTTTGGTCAGTGTGTCTCTCTGCGGTCTTGCCTGACCTGGGCTGACCTGCAGGGATGCAGCCTGTAGCTCTGAATAGCAAAATGTGCAGATAGATGAATACGGTTCAGAAAGCCGTTCTCTTTTGTGAAAGTATCCTCCCCCTTCCACCTTGTGGATTCTCACATTTCGTCATGTTGCAACTACAAACAGAACAAACCATTCACTCCAGTTACAGCAGCAGGTCTTTGGATCTGCAGCTGTTAGTGGAGCAACCCCACAGCATGATGCTGCCACCACCATGTCTGAACACCGGTTTCCAGTGAAAGCATTTTGCATGCAGACCAAAAAGTTCCATATTGGTCTCATGAATTTATGAATACTTTCATAAAACCTGTATCTGCCTATCTTGTATTTATTGACTTACAACTTGGCACAGCAATTATCTGTACACTTTATTCTTAATATTTTTAATATTCTTAGTTCTCATTTTGCCTCCTGTATCTCGGCCCCTCCCAGCCCCCCGGTCCTCAAACCCTCCACAGTGGATTGTGTGAATGTGTGTGTGAGGCAGTTTGAGGTAGTGGGAAACGGCGTCAGGCAGTTATAAATGACCATCATTTCCCAAACCACTCCGTTTGCCATTGTGGAGCGCACGTCGCCTCGGGGCGGATGGAGATGATGTGTGTGTGTTAGAGGGTGTGTAGGAGGATGTAAGGGGGGTAATGGAGGAAGTGACGGGGCCGCCTGTCCCAGAGGAACACCCTGACTGTGACGAGTAGCACAGATCCAGGTCCGGACAGCTCTGCTAAAACCCAACGCAACAAAACGAAGAGACGCTTGTAAATATCAAAAACTGCAGAATTGGCAGAAACCTCAGATGGGATTAATATTATTGCATTAGTCTGTTGGATATGGTTATTATGCTCAGCAGAGAAATAATATTTTATTATATTTAAGTATTCATTAACTCTTCTGAATCTTTCAATCCAGAAGGGCTCACTCTCTGTTATTATGGTTAACTAACAAAATAATATTTAAAAACTGAAATTAAGAAAACATTTTTTGTTAACTGAAATAAATAAAAACGACAATTAATGGGGAAAAACTATAACTAACTGGAACTATATTATACATTTATAAAACTAACTAAAACGAATTATAAATATAATTCTTTTTTTCTAAAATCAATGGTTAGAGTTTTGCAGCAGTAAGATAAACGCATGACTCTGACCAAATTAGATTCTTACAAAACTTGATCAGAAATTTGCAGGAATCTATAAAGTTCTAGTGTTTGTTGAGACTTGAAATGGATCAAGATCAGATTCTCACGGTGGGATGACCTTTGGTTAAGTAGCAGTTCTAAAACAGCAGTATGTTAATAAAATTGATAAATGATCTAAAATTGATCAATTTACAGCAAACAGCATTACTGTTTGCTGTTTCACAAGCTAAAATATTTCCAAACAGCCAACCTTATCATCCCTGTGTACCAGGAAGAACTGGAACAAGGTTTTTGTTTTGTTTTTTCAGCCAGCTTTCTGGCAGTGGTGAGCAAGAGGATTTAAGAGATTCTCTCTGAGTTTCTGAAAATGTCCTGCTCTCTGCTTGAGCTGCTCTCCAGCTGGAGTTTCTCCTTTTTACGTGAAGTTCAGCTACATAATGCAGAGCTTCATTCTGTCACCTCTTTGAAATGGCTCGAAATATCAGGCCCAAAAAAAAAAATCACCACCTCTTACTTTCCAAAAGATGTTTTAGGCAAATAATGACGTAGGCCATTATTTGCAAACCAGGTACAGCTAAACAAAAAAAAAAAAAAAAACAAAAAAAAAAAAACTATCATCATGTTGTTACCTTTGTTGTTTGAAGAAAATGTGGAGTTTCTACTCAAATTGCACATTAAAACCCTGAATATGCTGAGGCTCCACTGCAGCAGAACTTATTTGTTTTAAGGTTGCTCTGATAAGAGTTTGCAGAAACTTGTGCCAACTAAACCCTGAGCTTTCTGGGGGTTTTGTTTTGTTTTGTTTAGGGGTTTTTTTGCACATGCCTCCTCTTTATCTCACTGGAAAGTCTCATCCAGCTTTGATGCACATTATAGAAGTCAAGTCATTATTCTAACTTAAGAATCTTTTGTCAGTGGTATTTTCTCCTCTTTTAGCAGTTCAGGATTTCAAATTGCTAATGACGTTTGCCTGTGCTCTCTCTCCCGCTGAGCTTATATTATCTTCTCTTTCTTTTTCCTCCTTATGGTCTTTGGTTTCACTCGCAGCTCAGCCATTGTGATTAAATTGGTTTATGAAAAGCAGCTCCATGAAGGATCAAACTTGTGGACAGGTCTTTGGATGTGATGTGATTACAGACAGACACAGCCCAAATCCATCCACTGCTCTGCAGCACTTCACTTTAACTGAGTAAACAACTTCCCTCTGGTCTTGTGTTGTTTTAAAAGCAAAATGCAGGACTGCTGTCCAGACTGGAAGATTATGATATGTTATGAAATAATTGTCATTAAGCATACAGCCAAAAGAGTTGCAAAGTAGCTTCAGGACAACAAAGTCAATGTTTTTATAGTGTCCATCACAAAGCCCTGGTCCCAGTCCCGTAGAGAACCTGTGGGCAGATCTGAAATGATGTGTGTGATGAGTTCAGTTCCACCTGTTCTGTCAGGAGGAACGGACCAGAACTCCAGCAAACTACTGGGAGAAGCTTCTGGAAGAAAACCCAAAAGGTTTGACACAAATCATACAGTCTAAAGGTAACAAAATACTGAGGAGAGGTATGTAAAACGTATCATTTGAAAGTAATTAATAAATACATCTCTCACGTATTCTTTCTCATTATTGTGGAATTCAACACATAGAAATCATTTTTGATAATTCTTACTGACCTGAAACGATTGGTCTGGTGCATTATGTTTTTATTTTGGTGTATGTAAACTTCTGATTTCATCTGTAGCCGCATCGCATTATCCATTGTTGCTCACGCATCCCTCCTCACTTTAAATGTTCCTATAAATCATCCATCCATCCATGTGTGCATCATGTTTTTTCAGATTCTCTATGTTAATACTTTTGCAGGGAAGATCTGCAGCACATTTATGTTAAACTTTTGCATTTACAGTTTACAATGCCATTGTAACAGCATCAAGGCCATCCTATTTTCATTGCAATTCCAAAAGCTAGCACTGTGTCTTTGTAGCTCAGTAGTGAAAGGAGCAGAATTGGCGAAGGAAAGTGTGACAGCTTGGATTGTCCAAAGTCCCAAACGTCTTCAACAGAGGCCTGTTTTTCTACAAGAGACAGGTGAGGAATAGAGAGGACTACTTATGGAGCCAAATAGCGTGTGTTTGATGGCAGGCCCTTCTAAATCCCACACTCATCCATCATAAGTGGCATGCGTGGACTCTGAAGGCCTGATAATAGCCTTTTGCATTTTCACACCACTCTTTGCCTCGTGGATTTGATCAGGGAGAGAGAGAGAGAGAGATGACGGAAGAGTGGAAGAGGTGAGGAGGGTGAGAGTGTGTATATATTGTAATAGGGGGCCGGTGGGGGTTAGATCTCACTTGCAGTCCTTCAAGACTGCTTGTCTCCTCTTCCTTTCCCCCCTCGACATTTTAGGAAAATCACTCTCTGAATTGGAAAAGGGACCCCGGGGCCACAGGCGCAGGATCCGTGTTCTCTGGATAATTGACTCCCGTTGCCTGGTAATTCATCGCTTGCATATGCCAGCTAATTCATCAGGAAGAAGAGATGATGCTGACCTCGCACCTTGGCCCTGCAGCCCCTGCAAACGCACACACACACTCCACACTCACACACGCGCACACAGTTGTATTTTTGTGACTTGTAGGGACTTTACATTGACTCCCATTCATTTTCTACAGCCTAACCCTTACCATACCCCTAGCCCTAACCATCACATACCTAACCCTTAACCCAAAAACAGCATTTCCCCTCATGGGGACCAAGGGAAATGTCCCCATGAGGGGCAATGTTCCCCACAACCCCACATTGTAGACAGAAATAAGTTCCCATAAGGATATAAAAACCAGGTAAAAACACCCACGCACGCCCTTGTTCGCGCACACACGCGCACGTGTATTCATACCTCAACACTTACCTGACGTTTGTAATAAATTGCATACATGTATGCACAAAAAGCACATCCGCAGCGTGGAGGGCTGAGTTGCCCCTCCTCTGCCTCCCACCTGCCCCAGCAGAGCCAAGAGCCCGGAATGAGAGGAGGGAGCAAGTGGCAAGTTAGAGGATGAAAAGTCCAAAATGATAAATGGGCCGCATTGTGGCATTATGAATGAATTATACCTCGGAAATACTTTGAGCAGTGGCGACTGTCAGCAAGTATCTAAACTAATCTGGGTGAAATTATGGCCGTTTTCAACATGGAGGAGGCCGGCAGAGAGCCGTAAAGAATTAATTGAGCAAGCAGGCCATTAGAGAGAAGCATCATACTGAGCCCCGTTTCTGATGCAACAACATTTATCACTGCTGACCAGGATCCCTCCTGCTTTCTTCTTTCTCTTCTCTCTTTGCTCGCTCAAACAGAACCTTCCCATCTCTGACCAGATTAGGAACTGGGCGCCAACAACAAACAACAAAAGCTATCTTTTGTCTTTTTCCCGTGGCCGTGTCAGCGCCGCCTCTATTTATCATGGTTGTCACGCAGTCTTAAAGCTTTCAATTTGCACACCTCTTCCCATTTGTTTTACACCCCAGGTCCCCGCCCCCGTCGGTGGGTCCGTGTTAAATTTTCAAATGAAAGTACATTAGCAGAAACCCGTCCAGTGATAAATGAGGCAGACCGCACTGCGAGGTGCGGGACATTTGTTTGTATTGTTGGTTTCTGTTTAAAGTCTATCTGGGGTTCCTGACATAATGGTCTGGGGTTTGGATGTTTTAGTGAACAGGACTGCTGCTGCTCTGGAATCACTGCTGGACCAGCTACAGTTCAGACAGATGAACCAGTTCTGCACTGAAACACAGAGGGAGATAAAATGTGATCTGTGCTTCTGCTGAGGAGTTATGAAAGCCTGCATGGCTGCACTAACGCTGGACTTGATGAGACCCAGTGGACCAACACCAGCAGATGACATGTTTCCACCAATTACCCCCATGGAAACGACACATTGGACCACAAGCATTGTGGATTCTGGGCCGCTCCACTCTTCCTCCAGACTCTGGGACCTTAACTTGTAAATGAAATCCAAACGTTATTTTAAATTGAAAACAGAACTTTTGACCACTGAGCGGTCTTTTCTCTTTAAAGCACCAGCAAGTTACTTTTTTTTTTTTTTTTAATTTTTATGTATAGTTGCTGAAACTGCCACCATGTTTGACAGAATGGTGTGAGACAGATAATCTGTGAAAAACATAAAATTACTTTTCTTTCTCCCAGTGCTCTCAGTTGTAACTACAAACAACCAATCAGAAACAGTAGGAGGGTCTTAGCGCTGTCAATCATGCCCCCCCTCCTTGATCTCTGCTACCATGTAGCTTCTTCCCATCAGCAGATTCTGTCACTAGTTAGCATGGCCACAGATAACGATGGATAAATAACTCCAATGACAGTGAGTTGTTTCTCCACTATTGACACATTGAGCAGCGACAACAGGAGATTGATTGACAGCACTTAGCCCCTCCTCCTGACTCTCATTGGTACTTTTTGGTCGGGTAGTGGTGCATTTCTTTGGGTGGCAGCGGCAGCTCAGGGAAGAGGTGGAGGAAATCAATCTTTTCACACATTAACCGTTTCATATTATATATTTCATGGTGACTGTTTTAACAAGTATGGTAAAAACTTATTTTGTATGAAAGTGACATACTGCACCGTGACTTATTACTTGGAATGTGACAGTTGCAAACCTGTTTTCTGGACATTTTTTTCTGTTTTCTCTATTTAAGTCTCTTTATTTTATTCTAATCTAAATGTGACAGTAAAATTTTCAGAAAAAACTGAATTTGATTATTTGAAGTATTTGATTATATTCCAGTTCTCTGAGGCATGTTCTGTTGCTATAGACATGAATGCTAAATATATTTAAGTCAAACCCTGATTGTTTTGCCATGTGTTCACAGTCCAGTTAAAGCTAAACATGTTCATCGTCATAAATCCTATCCTGATAGTTCTCAGACTTCTTCACATCAAACTAGACACTCTCACGGTTTTTAGTTATAATTTAGGCCACTTTTTTCCTTTTACTTTTAATTTATACCATGCACATTAACCATTACTGGTTTTAGCTTTTAAGAGTACTGCTTTTCTAAGACTGCAGATATTTTTTTATAAAGTCATTAGTTTATTTATTTTGCAAATATGTTTTCCCAGAGTATTTGGTAATTTTCCTGAAAATGATCATTTACGATTTATACTAATAAACACGTTTCTAATTCTGCCCCAATAAGCCTGATTTGCTATGAATTAACTCTTGGAGATATTTTTTGATCTTCCAAATATTTCAGAGCTGTTAAACTCTGATCCAGATGTTCTCTGAAGGTTTCTTCAGATAACTGACCTCTGCCTCCCTCTAGTGGACAAGCCACAACTGCAGAAATGACATCCAAAACCACAACGAACATAATACACGAAAAAAGAAAGCAAACACAAAGGAATGCACTAACAATATCAGCAATATTAACAATAATGAACAGAATATATATTGCCATAGAAAATATGGCAATTTCTAAAGGACAAAATAAGAAGCAAGAAGGTGATTAAACCCCCAAATCACATTGAGATTTAAACAATAACTATTTCAAGAGAAGTATCTCATAATTTCATGGATTTCATGTATTAAATCCATAAAAACATCTGCTATGTACACATCCGAACACACCTAGCAGCTGACTCCCAGTCTGGGCCGTTCCCTAAAGCCATCTACGCTCGGATGAGCAAATGGGTTTTCCAGATGGACCATGACCCTAAGCTTACAGGAAGTGGTTATAATGTGGCTTAAAGACAATGATGTTAATGTTTTTTTAGTGGCCACCACAAAGCCTTGATCTCAGTCCTTTAGAGAACTGGTCTGAAAAGTTGTGTATAAGGTGTCCTTTAAACTTGGTTCCCTTCCATGGTTTCTGTCATGAGACCAGAACTCCAGCAAACTACTGTGAGAAGCTGGTGGAAGGAAGCCAACAGGCTTGACTGAAGTCATGCAGCTCAGAGGTAATGCTACCAAATGAATGTAAACTTAGGATTTAGAAGATAGAAATAAATAAACTCTTGACACATCTCTCATTATTGTGTCGTCTAGCAAAGAGAAATAATTTTGGTTGTTCCAGCTGACCTGAATGACCAGTTCTGAGGCACAAGAATAAAAAAAGGTGTGTGTCTTTTATTTGGTGTATGTAAACTACTGATCCCAACCGTATGTTAAATGTTCATGTTAATGTAAACAGACGGTGGTGTGTTTTTAATGCAACGCAAAGCGAGGGCAAGGATTTCAGAAGTAGAAGCTGAGAAATTGGTTGTGTTACGCCTCCTGCTGGAACATACTAAAACTGCCTTAATTCAGAACAGTTTCGATCACTTTATTAGTTTTTCAGGTTTGCAAACACACTAAAACGAGAAGTTATCCACAGTTAGTGATATATCACACTTCAGAAGCAAACAGCCCTCTATATCAGCTTCTTTAGCTGAATCCTACACACAGTGCAGAACAACTGTGTGTAGAAACTACAACACTTTTACTAGTTTGTCTCCTTCAAATAACAAGCTTTTCAAATGACCACTCCTTTGAACCAAGTGATTAAACGGATCCCTCAGCTTGCCAAACAGGTAAAAGCTTAATTTCAAAAACATCGATCAGACATTAACACCAGAGAAAAAGCAGTTGGAATGTGGAAAAAAGGAAGATGACAGGAGGAGTCTACAATGGACGGCAACAAGGACAAAATAGTCAAACCAGACTAAAGAATGAAGGTTTTCAGTAACTGCAAACTAGAAATACAATATGTCTGCCTTGCATATAAAACTTAACGACGACCAAATATGGGAGAAAAAAGATAATTATTTGTACCTCTGAAATTGTGTTTCTCATTATTACAGATGAGAAACACAATCTGTAATTGTGTTTCCTATGTTCTATAGGACAGA
This sequence comes from Poeciliopsis paucimaculata, assembly GCA_903067055.1. Classification (NCBI taxonomy): domain Eukaryota; kingdom Metazoa; phylum Chordata; class Actinopteri; order Cyprinodontiformes; family Poeciliidae; genus Poeciliopsis; species Poeciliopsis paucimaculata. The sequence continues at coordinate 123,315 of CAEGAD010036822.1, forward strand.
ACATGTCCTATAGAACATGCTGATTCAATGTTTGGGAATTGAAGATATGTGAGTGGCCAGGCTACCTGATATTAGTAATACATGCTATACATACTAATATGAATTCATATTAAAATGTGTTGTTAATCTGCTAATTATCAATTGATGAATCACACTGGTTTTCTTCTTGGAACAAGAACCCTGGTAATTTTGGCTTAATATTAATTAAAACAGTAGGGGGCAGCATAGATTTGCTTTGTTTTGTTTTGTTTTGTTTTTTAGATCCTCATCATATCTTAAGTCTTTATTCTTGTATTCTTGTGTTGGTTCATATTTTGAGTTAGGGCGAATTATAAAATTGTACATGTTGCAGTCAAACCAGAATAGCTCAACAACAGAAAAGGTTGGGGAACACTTAGTATGCTGGTTTTGTATTTTATTTGAGCTTTTTGAGTATCAATTTATTTATATAGAGCCAAATGCCAAAACATGTCATTTCATTGTGATATGTGGCCTCTTACAGAAAAAAAAATCCTAATATGTTGCAATCTTTGAACATGCATTTTTAAAAGAAAATAAAAACAAGCAAAAAAGAATAGCATGGGAAATGACTCGACAAAAGGTTATCGCTCAGTGGGTTTTATTGAGCCGGTTTTTCCACATGTTTCGAAGTTTTGTGTTTGCAGTTTTCTTTGAGCTCAGCTCCGTCTTCCGGTCACTCTCGCGCCAGTCCCTCGTATCTCGCGCGCTGCTTCCGGCAGGGGGTTCGCGTTCTCCACGACAGACCAATCAGAGGACAGGTCTCCCAGGAAGCGTCCCGTTGCTATGAGGCTGTGCTGAAGGTTATAGCAGTTCTGGACCGGCAGTTGGGGTGAGTTCTGCACAAAAGTTAAACGCAACATGAGTCCTTTCTAACTTAAATAGTCAGGAACAGGAGGAAATATTATTTTGAACCTATATCTTAAGATTTTTGCCCCTTCTTTATATTAGCTTGTTTTTGTAGACAGTCTTGGGGCTACAGAAAAACCGAATCAAATGCGACAGAGGAGGAAAGTTGGAGGATATTAGAATTCCTCCATTAAAACGAATACGATAGTTATCTTGACATCACTGTTGCAGCTCGGAAACAGAAAAGGGTTTTAGAGGCTCGAGACAGCTGAAGTTTCGGTAGTAACTCGACCCCACGCGGACACGCCTCTCGCCGGGTTTTTGTCCAATCCCATCGCTTTTAGTTCTGCAACCGACCAATCATCGCAGCTATGTAAATCGCCTCCTGAACGCTGCTGCCTCGGGGGCTGTTTTAATGTGAAGTTGCCAGATTTATCTGTCAGACGCGGCGCCGTGGAGCTCAGATACAGAGACAGTAGAGTCCGAGAAGGCTCCAGCAAAGCTCGGCTGTTCCCTACTTCTTCTTCTTCTTCTTCTTTTTTTCTGTTTTTTGCAAGACGGTCGGATTGAGTTTAATGTACAACATGACATTTGAGGAACTAAGTGGGGATTATTCTCAAGAAAGGTAAATGTCGTTTGTTATGCATGATTTATTTAGCATATGTAGTTTTGTTCCGCAGTAGATGAAACAGTAAAAGCCAATAAGGAGCAAATTGGACTGGTTTGAGCTTAATTGTCTTTGCTTAATTGTATTGTCTTTTTAGGTTCATGTGCTGTTTAAAGTGACTTCAGCCTTAACATTAGTTAAGACTCACTAATAGCCATAGCTAGTATTAAGGGAATTAGTTACAATTCTCTTAAACAGAATAGGTGGTTAGCAAGAAGTTCCATGTCGTGTTGAGTTCTAATATTTCCCCTTGAGTTCTGCACGTCATGATGCATTCAAGTACACCGCGTACTTGACACAGACAACAGTAGGTTGTCTGTGTTGAAAGAGCCGTGACGTGACGTGACGTCGCCGCTGTTTCTGCAACATTTCCCGAACAGTCATCATTATTTTAGCTATAACGAGTTTTATCGTCATTAGATGATCGAAACTCTTTGAAACACTTCGCTGTAGTAAAATCAGACTTATCACCAACCTAAAATCTAGTGTAGCAACTTTTATAGCAAAGTCGGACTGTCCGATTTTTTGTTGTTGTTATTTTTGCTTTCAAAGCGATATGAATTTGTCAAAAGTAATTTTTTTTTTGGGGGGGGAGGCTATTTATAATTTTAGGACCATTATTTTAGGAAGGTGACTATCTATAACTCAGCAAAAATGGTTTAATCCTTTAATGTCCATTTACACCAGAGAAAACACTTGAAAATCTTACTTTTAATGTGTTGAATAATATCTGGCTGACCTTCTGGATCATATTTGCCTTTGTTTCACTATTGGTAGTCTGTTGCACAAATTGACTTGAATGCAACGTGGAGTCTGAATGTGGTGGGGAACCACATGTGGACTGGAGGGACCTCGGTTTGACACAACACCATTAATGCAGCTCCAGCGACATGAACATGCATGTGTGTGTGCTTTGCAGAATGGATACGGTGGCGAAAGCCTTGGAGGAAGTCCTCACCTCTGCCTTGCCACAGGGCTGCATTACGGTTGGCGTCTACGAGGCAGCCAAGTCCCTCAACATGTGAGTACAGACTACGTTGCTTGTGTCTCCAGTAGGGTTTGCTGGTCGCCACCTCGCCTTAACGCTTTCCTCTCCAACAGAGACCCCGACAATGTGGTGCTGTGCATCCTGGCCACTGATGAGGACGACGTTAAAGACGTGGCCCTGCAGATCCACTTCACGCTCATTCAGGCTTTCTGCTGCGAGAACGACATCAACATCCTGAGGGTCAACAACACCCACCGGCTGGCAGAGATCCTGGGGGGAGGCGGAGGGAAGCAGAGTGGCGGGGAGCCCATGGACCTGCACTGCGTCCTGGTCACTGTGAGTGCCGCTCGCCGTGTTTTCTGTTCTGTTCGGCCGTACCGTGTCTGGGATGGAACCTTTGATCTCCTGGCACGTGAGTGAAACTCTTACTCAGAGAGGAACTTGTCCGCACTTGTTCCTGTGCCTGTGATAAAGCGATGGCAGAGCCCCTCCTTCATGTGGAATTTTATGTGGAATCTGTCGTTGTGCAGAAACAGGGGCTGGCAGAGATCTGACTCAGAGCTGAAAGAAAGTACATTTGCTTTGAAAAATTTCTAGGATTCTAGAAGCGTTTTACATTTTTTTATTAACTTTTTTTTTTTTTCAGCACATCTCCGCTTAACTCCGAGATGTACTTGTGGTTTTGTACTTGTGGTTTTGTCCACTTATTAAATCTTATTCATTCATTGTTTCAGTGGGTCTGGCTGCCCTGCAGTGTCAGGTGAAATTTACCCTAAGAAAAGGTGAAGAGGGAGAAATTCCTCCAGTTGACTTTGTGGTAGACTATATAATCGGCATAGTGGAAAGTAAAGTTTTCTTAAGTTTGGGAGATCGATCAATACTTGCATATGAAACCGATATTATCTAGGTCTTATCTAGCTCTGCAAAGGTCTGAATATCAGCCATTGTCACCTTTTGCTCTTCAGTGGCAGAGGACTGCTGCTACCTATAGCAACAGTCTAGCTCCGCCCACCAGGTCACGTCTCCATGGTGACCACCCCACTGTTGTAAAGTTCTTGTCACTATATTTAGCGACTTTTGGGGCAAAAACAATTGTTACGCGCCAACATCTGAACGTCTGGCTTTTTAAAGATCGGCTAGAAAACTGCGCCCCCTGGTGGAAACACCACAGCAGTCATACTGAGCTAGAGGTGATGTTTGGATGATTAACGTCAGTTTTCCTTCTTGCTTTCAGAGCCCTCACTCCACATCATGGAAGGACCCCGCTTTGAGCAAGCTGAACCGGTTCTGCAGAGAGAGCCGCTGCATGGACCAGTGGGTTCCCATCATCAACCTGCCCGAGCGATGAGCCCACCCCGCCCCCCCGGACCGCCCCGCATCGAGCAGACCCTGTTTGGAACCAAATCATATCTGCACAGGAGGCATGCTTTAAACCCCACCTGACACCATGCTCCCACCAGAGAACCAGGTCTGCTGCAACGCTGGTTGCAGAGAGCACAAAAAAAACTAAACAAAAAAAAAAAAAACAAGAAAGAGAAAAAAAAAAAACATGCTGTCAGTGTGGGATGTGTTCAAAACCAAAATAAAAAAAAGCGTGGGGTCGGAATTTCCACTTCGAACTGGGTTTGTTTGGAGTTAACGTCCGCGGGCCGCGGCGAGCGAGAGGAGACGGCGGCGGACTCTATTCGTCTGGAGGTGGAAGTGTTACGAAGCTTGTGTGCTTTTCAGTGTGACGCCCCGCAGCCGAACACAAGGACTGTACGCTGTTTGTTTGGCAACGTCTCCGTGGCGATGGGGAGGAGTGGGACAGCGACCCGGAGCGCGGAGCTGCTGAGTCGCTGAGCGGACCCAGACCTCAGGCTCTCTGCAGAAATAAAGCACTTGTTGAAACACTGGAGCTGCTGCAGTTTAACTTATTCATCACAGCCGTTCATGTTCAGGTTGATGTTTTGATTTCAAAAGGGAAAAACCTTCATTCTGTTTGTTTACTGTTTCTTCTATATCTATCAACACACCAGCTGTTTTTTTGTTGTTTTATTTTTTCTAAGTAAACTAGTTATTTTGTTCAAATTTAAGTTATTTCTAATTATATTTATGCATATTTATGTTACTATTTTTCTACAAACTTGCACGATTTGAGTACCAGACAAATGTTTTCCTGTCAATAAAATCTTCTTGGAAACAAAATGCAAAATGTGTGGAGTTGATTTATTTTTTGTTTGTTTTTTGCTGAATGTTGCCCTGCAGTGAAAGAGAGCGTCACGTGTGGATGGCAGGGGGTCAGGCTGGCCAATGCGGCCCGCTGTGGCCCCGGTGCCATCCCTGACCTAAGCAGAACAATTAGCGGCTCAACCCGCCCGCTGCTCAGGCTTCTGCTGCGGTCAGCAGGACCGAGCGCATTCATCCAAACAGCTCAAGTCTCTAAAGAAAAGCGCGTGGCAGAGACAGACTGTGGTTGACTAGGATTTGAGCGTCTTAAGTTTTGATTTGGCAGCTCCAGAACTGCTGCAGCTCAGAAGAGAGCAGAGCAGAAACAGTTTAGTCAGTGGGTGTTTTCTGGTATGCAGGCCGTTGTGTAAGCCCTTCTGACGCCTCTCCTCCTCCCCCTCTTTATCCAGCAGTCACATGATCACACCAGCAGGTGATCTTCCAGAAGCCGGCTGCTGGTGACGTCACTCGGCTGATGTAAGGCAGGCAACCCCCTCTGAAAGTGCCAAGTCATAATCTGGGCGAAAGGGCGAAAAGGAGTTCCACAATCTGGGTCATGTGGCCAGTGGAAGATTGGCAGAATTTCAGGTTAGAAAAAGTCATTAATCAGGCATTTAATTTTGCTGTGTCATGTTTTAAATGTGCACTCCCCACTGAAAGTTTCAGTTCTTTGGAAAAAAAATTTCACATTAACGTATAAATCTCTATTTTTTTTAATCTTTATGCAATTTTACTGTAACCCCTCCTGCAGCTGGTGTAACACAGTTTAAGCTGAAATAAGTTGAGAAACTTCTTGTTGATCTCCTGTACCAGTCTGTATTGCAACAAATTTGAAGGCGCCTCTGACTGAAGACTGTTTTTCTGAAAGTTTCATAAAGAGGATGCTCAGGGCTGTCCATACGTTTCTTGATTGTATGCATATGTAATAAAAGTTCAAATTCCTATCATAAACATTGTGCAGTTACACAAACAGAACTAGCGTACTGCGGCGCAAGAGATGAGCAGCTGAGCAGGTTGACTTTTTGTAGCCAACCAGTCTGCAGAAAGTCTGTCCCACTCCTCATTTTTCAAATCTCCCCTCAGCATTTAAATGGCATCATTATCTGAGCTTTGACTAGGCCGTGGTCAGCCAGAACGGAGCATGTTGACAGTTCTGAATGTTTTAAATGTCCACAGTGGAATGGCTGATGTTAAAGTATTTTTGGGCTTTTTTTAAAATCCTTCACCGGACTCATTAAGTGCCAGAATCTTTTGTAGTTCTGCTGATCACTTCGACAGTCGGCAGAACGAAATGAAATGTCTGGAGTTTGAAAACAGCGACCGCCATTCAGAACGCTGAACAATGGAGTTCTTATCATTTGCACCTGAGCTGATATGTGTGTATGTGATATTAAGTGGAAATAAATGTTCTAAGTTATTCATCACCAGAAAAAAAAAAAAAAAAAAAAAACATTTTTAAAAAATAAATTTCACTGGAACTATTACAAGGTTTTTACTTCAGTGTCCTTCCTCGGTTTCCACTCTGCCTCACAACATTTCCCAAAACCCACTGGGAGCACGTAGCATAAAAAGTGCAATTAGAGAATTGTGCTTAGCAGTTGTTATTTTCCTGCCATAATGGTGATAATATTCTTTTATTTTTGGTGTCCTGCATAAAGCCACCTTTTGTGCATTTATCTAACTCAACATAAAGTCTTCATTACTCTCCCTCCAGCCTACAGACAGTTACTGCCCCGCTAATTCTGGCCTTTAGAAATCATTGGAAAGTCCTTGTGGCTTTTCAGTGTGACTCAAAGTGTTTCTCTGCCTTCCAGCCGCTCCTCAGAGCTCCATGGTGTCGGTTGGCTCCAAGTGAAAGGTCACCTGTCCTGTGACTGGGGGGGGTGTGACGCTCTCTGATGTAACACAGTATTGTTGTGATCGGAGGCTGAAGGTTATTTTAAGCCTCGTGTTACGAAAAGTTACTCGCAAAAAATGTGGAGGAGTTCAAGGGCTGAACCAGAACCAGATGTGGAGAAGCTACATTCAGCCTCTGTGCGCCACAAATCTGGAGCAAACTTCCAGAAAACTGCAAAACAGCAGAAACGCTGGGTTCCTTTAGATCTGGAATAAAACCCCACCTGGTTAGAGTTGATTTTTTGAACTATAATAAATGAAACATTTGATGTGTAGTGATGATTTTAGTGATGGCACTAAACAAAATCTGATGTTTGTATCCGGTCAACAAAATAAGCAACATTTTCAACCCTTTTTGCCGCTAAATTATTGAATAAATAGACATGTAGCCTTGCTAATAAGCTAACTGATTTAAAGCACAACTTGAAAACAGCAAACTTTTCCACCAAATCGGTTTGCAGAAGTTGCTTGGATTTACAGGCGTCCCAGAAAGGAGTGAATTGATTAATTGTGCAAAAAATGTTGACATGTCAAAATTCATGTAATTAATTAAGCAAAAATGCCACAGTAAAGTCTCGTCCCCAGGCTAGTGAAGCATTTAACTGCCAGGTATAAAATAAATTTGGGAAGAGCCTGGCCTTATATCAAGAACATTTCATAATAAGATATAAAAATATGCTCCTCTACCAGATTACAACTTATTAAAAAGTCAAAAGGGTTCCAGTTCATCTCACAGTTTTCTGCAGACAACATCTGTTTCTGTTGTACTGTTTCAACCTTTGATCTTTATAAGAGAAGATATTTTGCTTTAAATGATTTAATAAATCTTATTATAACAAGTTTTTTTTTTTTGTTTTTTGTTTTAATCTTGTCATAAAAATAAAGCTTTCTATCTTAAGCCAGATACTGCTGCTGAATTTGTCTCCAAGCTGTTGCAGTTAAGCGTTTCTGAACTGGTGTGAACGCACGATGACAAGAAAGCATCCTTGATCTTGATCTTCTTTTTGCAAGGCACTAAAATAAGCCCTAATTATTTCTTTCATTCTGGGTTGGTCGTTTCTGCACACGAGCAGACCGGTGCCAGCTCAGTTTTGCAGAGTAAGTGGAAAGTCCATAAAATGCTGGCAGAGATTCAGGAGGGGCCACGGTTTCACATCAACAGATCCCCATTCCCTGAAAGAGGAACCAGGAGCAGAGCAACACCCAGACCGTAAAACTGAGACGCTACTGTTATAGTTGGGATGTGAAAGACTGAAGGGACTAGATAGCTGAACCTCTGCAGCGTGGCCCATCACATACCCACACACACACACACACACACACACACTCTCTCTCTCTCTCTTCTGTCCCAGCGCAGCACATTCCAACACACTGACACCAGAACCAGGAAAGCTTTCCACAGCGGGACCAGAGGCCCCCGCTGGCAGGCAGAGAGAGTGCTGGTGCTCAATATTCAGGCTGTTTGGACTGGGCTTGCACTAGGCCACTGAGTGTTCGGGGCTTATTTAGATTTGTTCTCAGCAGCTGTGTTTCTGTTACACATGTACAGAAATATCTGTCAAAAATTCCACAAATGTCAAAAAAAAATGTAAAAAAAAAAAAAATTCACAATTGCAATGTTTCCTTTAAATGAGAAACGCAATTAAAATCACACATGAATAAGTTTGTTCGTGTGATAATTTATAAAAAAATTCTTTGTGGTTTGTGGCAGTGGAAGCTTCCTGTTGCTCATTTTTCCTGTCCCTTGTCTTGTAAACTCTGGAGAGACATTCACAGCCGGTTGTCATTTAGAATTGAGGACATCCAAGAGATTGCCATAACTCATATGTTATAATATGTTGATGACCTCGATGGCCAAATATCTGATGTGATAAATATTGTTTTCTTGCTTTCTAAATGTCATCTGCTGTAAGAAGAGAGGTTCTACCTCTTGTTTTGATTTTTTTAACCAATTTAAATTTCTCCTCACTGACATATCCCTGGAAATCTCTATATGGAACAAAAAAACAAACAAAAAAACGCCGGTATGTCCACTTTCACCATGGTCTTACTGTTGTGAGCTTGTCTTTTACAGTCTGTCTTTTTTACAATGGTGAAAATGTGTTAGTTTTGACAGCAGCAGAAGACTGACAAAGTTTTGCTCACATTTCTAATTTGAAGCTCTGGCTGTGCACTGTAAAGAAAAATGCTGACTCAGCTTGATGACCTTCCATGTTGTTTTGACTCAATTTAGTTTTTATAACTTTAACTAAACACTTAATAAGAGCTATTCCTGCAACGCTTATCAAGTTAACTGTCTTTACTTAAACTGTATGAGATTAAAAGTGATTAGTTAAGAGGTTTTTTTCTTTTTTACAGTTGCCCTGACTTATTTAAGTTTTTACATTATTACTTTTAGTTAACTTTTTGTAAATAATTTTCTAACTAATGTTAAGTTTTTACAGCTTGTGCTATTTTTAGCTGTTTTTTTTCTTCTGTTTTCTCACCGCAGACACACCTGGTTCATCCTGTATCACCACGTCTCATTTGTGGGGGAAAAAAAAAAAAACAAACAAAAAAAACTGCTGATTTTTAATAAAGGAGGCATCAATGTTTCACCACTGCTCCTGCTGCTGCTTTGTGTGTGAGAACCGCTGCATCCTCTGCACAACATGTGCAGCTTTAACAATGTGGTGTGTATAATCCTGCATGATCTTCCCATTGTGTAAAGACAGAACACACCGCAGTGTGTGCAGCCTCCAGCTGGACAGAAGCAAGGTCGGAGAAACCCGGCGGTCTCCCAGGATGAGTAAAAATAGTTCCTCTGCTCTCCAGGAGCGGAAACCGGGCCTTTGCTCTGTTCTAAATTTAGCTCCAGCGTTCCCTGCTTTCTGAGGGCCTCGGTGAGAGGGCCAAAGATCCTGCTCCCAAATTAGACAGGAATAGATCTCTAATGACAGGAAGTGGGCCCACAGAAAGGCTGAGACACTCCTGGCCAAGATGCTTATGAAGTCTTAAAATAAATCTTCATTTCAGCAGCATGACCTCATTTGGAGCATTTTGATGAAACAAATTCCTCCACTGAGTAACTTTACAAACGCAGGGTAGAGTTTCTGAGAGCTTGACTTTGTGTTTTGCTGGAGGAATAGAAATATGATGACACAATGTCCTTCAGTCACCAGGCTGGAGGAGGAGCCATGTTATGTTGCCAACACACACATGAGCGGGCAAAGAGCGGCACCTTGAAGGTCACCAAAAGCAACTTTAGACAACACTTATACGGCAACATGTGATCTGATCAGATGTCAAACAACAGATGAATTTGTGGACAAGCAGCTCCACATCTCCAGTGTTGATTGTGGAGGGTGATGTGTGGTGCTGTGGGCCTGATTTGAAGTTTATAAAAACATAGTGAGCTGAACATTATATGTCAGTTGGTCTTTCTCCCAAGATAATGATATAAAATATGCAGCACGAAAAAATCCTGCAGACAAGCTGTGAGCTCAGCTTAAAGTTAAAACTAAATTTGTTAAAACTGTCATCAAGTCCTGACAGTGTGACAGATACCATGAGGAGAGATGGAGCTCCTTCCTGTGCTACTATATCTGTCCGAAGGGATGCAGCGCTCCCGGTCAGAAAGATCCAATCAGAGCCAGGAGGAGGGGCTTAAGGCTATCAATCAGGCTCATGAACGCACTGTGAGAAACAACTTACCATTCCAGGAAAACTGTTTATCCTCTGTCATTGATGGTCATGCTAACTAGCCTTAGCATTCAAAACGGGCTCTGTTATGGTAAACCAGCTGTAGAGTAACAGAGAGCAAAGGGGAGGGTCTGAGCAGTGTGTACACCAGAATGACTGACAGCAGTAAGATCCTGATTGGTTGCTTCTGGTAGAGGGGGAATAAGACCACAGAGAGAACAAGAACAATTAAGAAGCCAATTAATAAATTATTAATTTGTGTTTAAATTTAAGTGTAAATGTTTTTGGGTTGTTTTTTTTTTACATTAAACACATTTAGAGGTTTAAATGATTATTAATTAATAATTATTATTATTGTATTTAATAATTAATTAAAGTCAATTAAATAAAGTCACTTAAAGTCTCCGACATACTCTCTCATAAATATTAGAAAACAGAAATATTTTTCATAATTCTAACAAAGCGAGAAAAGTTTAGTCTAATTTAACATCAGAGGGAACAACAGGTGCGTCTTTTTATTCGGTTTATGTAAACTTGTGGTTGAGTAGTTCATAAAGTACCGACAGCTGGGGTTGAATTTGTTAAAAACAGTTGGACAAACCTAGGATGTTTTCCCCACTGCTGAATAAATGGGATCGTATTAAAGGTTAAAACATTTCAGTGAGAGAGATCAAGCAACTGCAATAAAAGCTGACACCTTTACCCGGGTGCCAACAAGCCGGCCTGCATCATAAGAGACCCCGGTCAACTTCCTGTATCATTAGTCCACTGAGAAGTGATGCGTCATGCTGTAGGAATGTTTCACTTTATTGAGCTTCATCAAATCTCCATACCAATGTTGGTAAATTAATAAACACATTTATCCAACACAGGAAAAAAAAAAAGAATTTGGTCACAGTTAAATTAATCTCTCAATGGAACAACAATAGTTACAGATTGAATGAAGACATGGCAACACATGGCAACACATGGCAGCTGTGTTCTTAAGCTTTTGTTCCCAAATCATCTTTGGCAGCGACACAGAGCCCATTCACTGCAAGTAAGAAAAAACAGACGTAGAGGAGAGGACAGTGGATCAGCGTCAGGCGTCCGTATGGGGAAAGTAACAAGAAAAGAAGAAAAAGTTGTTTTTTAAAAATCTTTTTAAAGGAAATACAACACGTAAAATGATTTTTCATAATAAGAGGCAAACATGGGTAAGGCTGATTTTAGTCCTACTATTTAAATTTACCACAGCAAATAAGGCATGTTGAGGCCCCTTCACCCCCACCGCCCCCCACCTCTACCTCAACCAATAACAGATCTGGTAGAATGAATGTAAAAGCTTTTATCACCTGTTCCTACAACCATTAAAAGTTGTGATGTTACTAGTTAATTGCTGTGAGTTGATAGGTGGAGTTCACAGTGGTTTGCAACATTTGCTGAATTTTGTTCAGCCAGAGTCAGAGCTGTGTGTGTGTGTGTGTGTGTGTGTGCGTGTGTGTGTGTGTGTGTGTGTCGGCGTGTGTGTGTGTGTGTGTGCGTGCGTGCGTGCGTGTGTGTGTGTGTGGGTGTGTGTGTGTTGGTGCGCTTAGATACAGAAATGCATCAACAGATGAGCCAGATTTCCAATTTGACTGGAACCCAGAAAGTCTGGCATCTTTTCTCCAGTCAGCTACCAAAACATTGAAGATGGAAAATTTCTTAGTTGGAGTTCTGACTTCTGGAGGACTTCCTGTTTTTTTTTTTATTATTATTATTATTATATTTTTGTATTTGGAATTAATGCCTGGTTCACACGGCAAGATTTGTGACAATTTTTGTCCCAATTTTGCATGGTGTGTTAGGAGAGATCCGCTCTGGAGGATGTTGGGGAAATTCAACATGTTGGATCGTCTATGATCACATATTGCAGCGTGTGAGATATTCCCTGAGGACGAATGAGTAGAAAGGGTGTTGGATGTGATGTATAACCAATCAGAAAGCGAGGAGGAGAATCCAAAATATGCCGAAGATAAAACAACCGTCATGACGCCCCAAAAAGTCCGGTGGACAACGCAAACGTCTTCCGTTAAATACATTCCATAAAACATTGTTGTTTCTTCCCAGTCGGCCATGTTAGTTTACACTGAACTCACATTTGGTCTCGAGATTTTGGGAAATTTCGCATTTCGGTGAGTGGAATCTGTGTGTGTGTCTTTGTGTGTGTTGCTCATTACAACACACACTGCAAGACCAAATCTGATATAGTTAAGATTCGCATCGTTGCGCGTGTGTGTGGTCTCTCAAGTTTTGAAAATCAGATGACAAATTTAAAATCTTGCTATGTGAACCGCTAGTTTATCATTAGTTTAAAATATGAGTAAAAAATTGTTTTCTTTCACTCACCTCTTAAAATTTGAATAATAAATGATCACAGCAGGAAGACCAGAAAAACAATATTGGATATATATATATATATTTTTTTTTTTTTTTTTTTTTTTTCTTCAATTATAGTTTTTAGAAGGGGTTGGAATCTGTTAAACTTGGAAGCTGTAAATCAAACGTTTTGATTAGAAACTGGCATCCCTACTCATAAAGGAGGTTATGAAAACAGTAGTTCAGGTTTGGCTGGTTTTCAACACACAGGGTTAGTTTATATTATATATATCTAAAGATCCAGACATTTAAAAAAATGTTAATTTGAGATGAATGATTAGTTCAGTATTTTCATTAGCAGGAGACTTTCCCACAAAATTTGGCAAGATGAATGGATTTAAAATGTATTCAACATGGACAATATGTCTGCCTGTATCTTAGTCTAAAGATAAAATTTATCAGACTAGCAAAAATGCTAACAGGATATTCAATGGAATGTGGATTGTCATTGGTCAGTTGGAGATGTGACCGGCTGTTTGATACGACTGTTTCCATGTTCTTTGATTTAATACTACCTGCTTCTTTCTCAATAAAATACATCATGGCAACATTTGGAAATTTTGATCCCAAAATTTAGTGGCACAAGCTGCACTTACATGTGGGAAACTGCTGCAGTGGCTCTCAATCATGTGATGCTTTTATGGAAAAGGCCAGCTGGGAGACTTTGGTTTTTGGCGTCCATTTAAGGCAAACCAGAGAGGCAAATAACAGTCACTGCCTACTGGATAAACACTGACAGAGCAAACCCATCACTGAATGCTCCTTTTACTGGTAGAAGAATTAGAAAATAAGATTTAGACTTTATGATGACTTTATGAGACCCATGCAAACAAAGATTTCTGAAGCGGTTTAAGTTCACCCTGAACAGTGGCAGGTCAGTAGTTTTGGTCAAAATCCCCCAAACGGGAGCTGCTGCACGGCATTCTGCACCAACTGTTAAAACACCCAATGATATGATCACAGATCCCCTCTCACTCCCTCCCAACATGAACAATATAGCAACATTAATAAGCAGAAGAAAATAGACAAGGCTAGAGGGCTTCCACTACAATAAAGTGCAGGGCTTCTTCTCTTTGAAGGGGTTTTCTGAAGCAGGGATGCCCACGATGAGGGGGTCGGTTTTCTCATGCTGGCTGCAGTACTTCACAATGTCCGCGGAGGCTTTGGAGATCTGGAGGGGGGAAAAAAACAGCTTTTAGTTCTCACATTTGGAGATGTACAGCGCACCAAAGCATCTGGATTGCTGATTTGGAAAAAACACAATCCAAACCAACATGGCAGTGAGTGAAACGTAAAGTAAGTAAAAGGCGACACACCAGATCACTCAGAGAGCCTTTCAGTCAACTCAAGTCTCCTGTTTGTTATATTAAATCAACTTGTTTGAGTTTTACAACATGTTGTAATCTTATTCCTTGTTTCTTTCATGAATCAAGGAATATTTCTCGGATGTTTGAGAAATATTTTAATCTCCATGACAACCATTCTGCTGTGCAAAACACCTGTGTGGATCTAGCTTCCCTCTCACAGAGCAGCCCTTCCTGTGACTCTTCAGACTAGCCAGCAGCAATTAGCAAACTCCAGGTGGACCTACAGATCTGCTGAGTTCATTCTAGGAGCTACTTCTCAGTGCAACTCTGTTTAAAACGTCATTAAAGTGTTAATATAGGAGCTTTGTTGCGATGACATCCTTAAGGTGGCGTTTCAGAAGAGCAGGAGTTTTTAAAGAAACAGGGGCTTAATTGCAAGTTGTTAAATTATGGAGCCATATTTGGTATATATCGCATTTTTATAACAACTGAAGATAACACAGTTACTGGACTGTGCTGTAAAATGGCACCATGTGCCTGGAAAATATATAGCACTGCCCCTTTAAGCTCCCATTCCATACTAGCAGCTTTCAGCTGACCAGGAGTTGGAAAGAACACGTGCACATGATCTGATTGAGTCGGAGTCTTCCTTTTTATCGGAGCACTGTTCCTAAAAGCCTTGGTCTCTCATAATACTGCAAAAAAGAAGTGGGTTCCTCCCACTCCAGTGTTATTTGGCCTTTACCCAGAGACCCTGCCTCCGTCACAGTGTGGCGTGTGGACTCTGAAGTCTTGCATATTGTTCTGAGGTTTTTTACGCAATCACTTACCTCATTGTGTTTTGTCTCTGCATAACATCCTGTCTTCTTTTGAACAGTTGTCTAACTGTGAAACATCCTGACAGCATTTCACACATAGTTTAAATTTAAATTTGGAAAACAAATATCAAAGTGCCAAGAATATATGTCCAGAAAATGAATGTGATCAAAATGAAAACATACAAATAAACCTAAACAGTGTGATGTGAGCAGATAATGGCTGCCAGCTTGCGGTGGATATGGGTCTCCATGGATATAATATTAATTGTTTAACATCTGCATCTTGTCTGAGTGAGACAGACATGAGAAATGTTAAGGTGAAATAGCAATCCAATGTTGTGTTCTTATCAGACATCAAATCAAAGTGATGTGGTTAAGACCTCCTACATAATAACACTGAATATGATGTCAATGTTATATGACATAACATCAAGATTGTTACAAGGCTACAATCTTCTCCACCAACTAAAGGGGCTGTTTAAATAGTAGAGTATATGTTTAAATACTATGGGTCAAATCCAGACTGGAGGTAATTCATTATTTCCCTGTCGGACATCTAGAACTACAGAGCGCCTAGGGGCCAAAACACACCGGCATTCAATCTGATGAACAATCCGGTCAGATGATGTACGCAACAACTGGAATATGGTAAAGTCGATCGCTCACGATTCTCTGCGACTGCGTCTCAGACTGTCCGACCAAGATAGACCCGAGGTCTGTTTTGGTGTAATGTCATGAATGCTATGGGGTAAAGCAACACACGTCCACTCTGGGAGAAAATAAAAGCTAAAATCTCTTTGCTAGCAAAAAAAGTAGTGTAATTTGTTCAAGTAGGTTTTTGTGTTTAGTGCCAGACTGGCTTGTGTTTACATTGGCAGGATCTCCAGTACACATTCACGTCAATATTCGCTATTGGGAATCTGCTGTTGGACTGTAGAGTCAGAGCCTATGGCGTCAGCTAAACATCTAATCCTTGCGTGAAAATGTCGGATGCAAGTGGTGTGTCTTGGGGGTAAGGAAGGAAGTGGAGTACAACCCTAAAATAGACAGCAGCAAGGTTCAACAGTCCCTTCCAATGAAGATGTTCGTTCTGTGGTTTACCTTTATCCTTTCAATTCTCGCCTCTAGTCTCAGTTGTTGTACGGTCTGCCGGACCTGGTTCAGGTTATTGGCACTCGGAGCTTTAGAAGACATCTTGGTCAGCACAACACTGTAACAAGAACAACAAAGCAAAGCCTTAGCATGGCTATTTAGAATATGGGATGTCTCACATGTAACACCAAGGTGCAATTAAACAAACCCAAAGTAAAGAAAGTGGTCAGGTCAGAAGTTTTCAACCCATTTGGATAATAGCTACATATTTGTTTTATTTCTTCACATAAACCTAGCTGGGATATCAGCTACTCATGAGCTCCTGCAGCAGGTTCTGTAAGTACAGAACAGTTTAGAAGTTCAGACGTCTTCTGATGTTATGCCAGTACATGATGTGGCCACATTATTGAGGTGATGGGTTGTAAACCCCTGTGAGGTTGACTCAACCAATGGCAGGGCCTTTCTTTTCCATTTCCTGTTTCTGTGAAGCACCAGCACCTAATCCACAAGCACAAGCAGCCAATGTGGAAACCCAGGTCATAAACCTGGATCCAACACACAAGGAGTAAAAATAAACCAGACAGTGGATTAATGCCTTTAATAAGGTAAAGATGTGAGGATTGTTAGGAGATCAACTTCAGGAGGTTGATGCGTTTATGAGCCCAAAGCACGACAGTCTGGACTGTGGCTCCACTTCCTGTTAATCATTACCAGCCCAGCGAGGAACAACAAGACCAGACACATCACCCCGTCCACCATGCTGCTGGTTTTACTCTCTTATTTCCACTGTTGTTTGGCTAAAGTTTCCCATAAAAAACCCCCCAAAAAAAACAACAAGAAAAAAAAAAAACACACACACATTTGTAACTCTCTTCTTGAGACATCACATTTACCAGATCTAGTACTAAGAAGGAAACTGGAAGCTTCAAGTATAGGTTCCCTCTTCAGTTTCTCTTTAAAAATCATGGGCTGACTAAAATTTTTTATAAAATCTGCTGCAATTTGCTGGCATGCTGTGGATAGTTTAAGGTTGTTGGACATCAGGAACTCAAGATGAGACAACAGATGACCTCAGTAAGGACTGGAGGTCATTTTCAACCTAATGCAATACACCAGAATGACACATTATAGTAAAACTATTAAGTTCTATTCATATTATGTTTTATGAGACATGCATTTTTATTATAATTTACAAGCTCTAATAAAGATATTGCTTTGAAAATTCAACAAATCTTTGATAAATAGCCTTTTGCTCATATTGATTACTGTAGCGCAATCATCATGATTATCGTCAGAGTATTTTTTACTAGTGATGCACGATATATCAGATTCTACATCGGTATCAGCCGACAGTCACTTTTTAACAAATCGGTATCGGCCCAATAAGTAAAACTGTGCCAATATCAGGATTTATGTTTATTTCCATCTTGTTTATGTATTTGTTCAGTCGTGGCAGTTATGGTCATGCAGGTTTAAAGCAGAATATAGGTGTTGTGGTCACTTTTACACATTGCTGAAAGTGGAAGAAAATACATAACAAAGGGAAATATCAGTTGTCTGGCCGTAACAGCAAAAGTTATCACATAATAATGTTACTGAAAATTTTTATGTTTGTGCAAAATGTTATCCAACTCAATAATGAAGACCTCAGTAACTTCAAGCAACAGCAGTAAAGGAATGTGCGGTAAATCTAACAGTTCACAGGGTGACACGTCCACTTCCACCAGTTTCTGAAACCTTGCTTGAACTAAGCCAATAACTGGAATATACAGTAGGTTTTAGTAGAGACAGCCTGTGTACACATGATCTTGTGCATGATGGATAACTTCCAGGCAGCGCTCAGAAAGCTCTACTTTTTGGGAACAAAGGATGAAGGAAGAATTACGACAAAAGAAAACAGAAATGGGAAGGAAGTATACTCTACTTTGCGTCCTCTTTCAATTAGTGTATGATTAGTATTTAATTTCCATTCAAGGAAAAGTAATCAGTCTAAAGAAAGCGCGGCCTGAAATCAACTGGCTAACTGATACCATCTGAAAGAGACATGAAAGCTTCTTCCAGCAGGACGCAGTGTGAACATCCTAAGGAAAACCTTCATGACTCAGTTGTAAAGGAGAGGCCCCAAGAGGCAGGATGGAAAGAAAAATCCTTTCATCCATCTACATTGAGGCCTGTGTTTATTTCTGTCATGTAAAAGAGAAAAGTGTGTGTGACAGTGGCGAGTTCTATTACATGAGAATCACTTTATGTAGAAGTTATTGTTCATTACACATAAATGCAGGGATAACAATTCAGCATTTTTTGTGAATTTCTCTTTATTTGATGGTGGAAAATTAAGGTTCACAAATACAAGAGATCACAAGTGGGATTGAAACGGGGAAATGAATAAAGTGCAATGAATTAAAAAAACAATGGGGAGTGTAGTGCAGAACTCAGACTGAAAAACTGCTGTTGGAATAAGACTCTGTTTTCACATGCTGTTCTTGTTTGATGCAAACCCCTAAAAACATTTAAAAGATCCACCTTTACAAAGGGAACTGACCACATAATCATGACAAGTTTTGTTTAAAAGAGCTTATTAAAACCAGAAGATTCTCTGCAGAATTTTTATTGTCAAGTTGAATAATTAGACAAACAGACTTATGTATTGTGGCTTTTGTAGTCATTATCTTCCATGTTTTTCCATTTGTTCAGCATATTGTTGTTTTTTGCTTTTAACATACATCATGTCCACATGACCCAGAAGTGGCTGTCAATCAAAAGCAACACTTCAGATAGGCTAGACATAAATCAATAATCATGATAGACATGTAATCAATTTCAATAGATAATACGCCTGATAGAATATTCAATAATTTCATTGAACTCCAATCCAGAATCGCACAGCATTCTGGGCGATGTAGGCAGAGGAAAGGCCTTAACCGCTCAACTTCCCACAGCCAACATTGGTGGCATCCACTAGCTCACTCTTTGGTTGCCTAGCAACAACCTGTTGAGTAACTTGTGCAGCAGCAGTTTAAGGTTTTGGCATTGTGTCTCCTAACGACTTAAAACTACACAGTTCTCCAGAAAGGGAAACTATGTAGTTTGAACTAAAACAGGAGAGGTCACCCCGACAGTTGGCAGGATTTCAGATATTTTAAACAAAAAAATAATAATGTCATCTAGTATTTACATAATACCCCATAACATGAAAGTCTCATGTCCTGCTAACCCAGTAGTGGCTTCAACAGTTTAAAAGTAATCAAAAACATGAAGAAAAAACAAATCAAGACAAAGCCACTTATAATTCAGCATAATGCTAGCTGCTTATTCAAACCTTTGTTGTGCTATTATTCACCACTTTCAATGAATCTATGTCTGTTTCACTTCATCTATTTCTTAATGTCCTTCATAATTGGTAACCAATAGGTAGTTGACCGTAAAAACCCATCAACTTCTATGTCAATTAACTGTATAATGCAAAAAATGTCTTAAAAATGTTTTAAAGTTTGAAAATCTACTGTTTGAATGTACCACAAGAATTTCTGAAGAGCAGGACAGAAAGTGGCAGAATCCACAGAACTGGCTCCAATTTGACCTGAAATTATTGGTCTTTAAGAGTAAAAATTCACCATCATTTTGTGATATCAAAATAATGAATTATGATTAATGAAAGGTAATGCAATACTGAACTGACTAAGCTGCTTTAATGCTGACTTTAGCACAGTATCAGACTGGAATCAGACTGCAGGTTGCAGGAATGGGATTTGTGAATCTTAAGTGTCTTACAGAGATCTGCTTCTATAGCTGACAGAAACAACATACAACTATTCTTTTGCACAAGACATCTTTATGGTGTTACACAGCTTGGAGAGGGAATGTAGAGACAATGCACAGTTCTGCTAACACAGAATGAAGTTTTGCAGGAAAAGCATCCTAAGTGACTCAAACCAGCCAAAATGTGCAGAACCTGTGATGTGATGCCAGCTTTTAAGCAGCACCGGCATGATGTGAGGCTCTAAGAGAGGCACCAACATTTGAACTCCAGTGTGGCATTAAGAACCACCACATACATACTGTAACCTGTAAAAGGATCAGAAAGAAGACCACCCCCTTTACAACATAACTAACACACACACACACACACACATACCAACAGTCAGGCAGGACCACCTACTGCCAACACCACACTGCACTACTGTACCTTACACACGCACACACCCCCCCCACACGCACACACACACACACACACCACCAACACATGCGATTCATTAGCAGTTTTCAAAGCGCTAAGAACAGGGAGCTATTATGAGTCAGTTCCATTAACACGACCACTCAGAGATGAAAACCCATGTTTTGAGACTCAAACTGTTACTATGCTCAGGCTCAAACCCAAAGAAAACTCTTAAAGGGGTTGCTGACGAACACAAAGACTTCTATTAAGACGCGAATGAGGAGCCGGTCCCATCAGCTGCACAGTATGTGTGGTCTCTTCAGTGATTCTGAGGCTTTTAGCGCCACTGTGGCTGTTGTCATAAAGTAACACTGTTGGAAGTGAGCTCCTCTAAGGGGTAAGAGCTTTCGGATGCACTTCACTCTTGGCTAACAAGAGGTGGTGAAAGCCATGAGAAGTATTTGGTCTCCAAAGTTTCCCATGTACGGCTGGATTTTAATTTAAACTAACACTGTTAGTTTAGGAAAAGAATACAAAAGTCCCACCAAATGTTATATGTAACGCTGTTCGTTACATATAACGAACAGCGTTACACCAGGGTGTATGCCAGGGTGTATACCCTGGTGAGGCAGGGCATACACCAGAGTCCATTACAAGTCAACACATGGGACAGAAAGCATGCTCAGACATGCATTAACAACTACAGTAAGTGCAGTTCATAGTGGGAAATTAAGCTAACAATAGTCCTGTTTCCATCCAATAGTCATTGGATGGAAACAGCAAGCAAAATTTTTAAATGCCACCCAAAAAAAGAAAATGCAAATCAGGCTTTGGAGCAAATCAACTAGAGCTGCACCAATCCGATATCTGTATTGGCTCCAATATTGAAAAAAATTCTAGATCAGTTATCAGTGACAATGTGTAGATCTATTCAGTTTAATTCTATGCTTTGTGCTCTGAGCACAAATATCATGTGTAATTATTAATTTTACTTTATATTTAGAATTCCTAATTTCACTTTCTGAAGCATTTGAAAGAATATTGCCTTTTATTTTTGCATATTTGACCAAAATAGTCAACCTACTATTTGCCTGTTTCAGTTTATTTAATTATTTTACATTGGCTGTTCTACTCATAATTGTACTGACAGAACAAATTAAAGTTGTTATTTTTACATATTTGACCAAACTTATGAAGTTATTGGTGTTTGTACGTTTGCTGTACTGATGCAGCGAACTACTGATTAATGTATTAATCAGTAGTTCAATACATTTATGTCTGGGTTTAAAAAACAAACATCTTAAGTCAATTCAACAGTTTTTCTGTATCAGATCAATATCAACCGATACTAAAACTCAGTTATTGGTATTGTGAAAAAAGTGGATTGGTGCGTCCCTCAAATCATCCAGTCTACACAGAGCATAATTTCATCCAATGTTGATGCTACATATGGCTGTAATAAACAGGAAATGGAGGTTGTAAACTGGTATGGATCATAAAAGCTTCAATGGGAGAAATGAGGGTGAAATGATGAGATTCATGGTTGGTTGTTTCTTCTGTGCTCAGTTTAATTTCCAATTTGGTTGTTAAAAGGAAAGAAATGTTGTCTTTCTTTGTTCATGTTTTCAGTGTTTGTAGTGATCCTCCATCAGCACTTGTACATTATGTCACAGAAACATCAATTACAAAGAGAACCTCAAGAAAAAGTAAACATGACAATGAAAAATGCTCCTGAAGTTAAATCCATCTCCTGAGTTTAACCAAAACAGTTTATTAACACTTTGGAATAAACAGTGGGATAAAAAGATACAATCCCAGCAAATGTCTGCACGATGCTTCAACAGATCCAGTCTTGAACTCACCACATAATTGGTGCTTCAACAGACCTCTTTGGAGTTTATTACACAGCAGACTGAAAAGGGTAAGTCTGCTTGTTTTATAGGAATACAGAGTGAACCAGAGAACTAACATCCAAGTTTGCAGTAATTCTGCAGATGAAGTTCTTACCATTCTTCTGTAGACAGACTCTCAATTTTGTAGCCTTTGCGTTGCGTTGGAGCATTCTTCAGTTCCTCCTAAGCAAGGCCTTTGATCTTAAATTTTATACAAGAAAAACTAGTATATAAACTAAGTTACGCGGGCCATTACAAAGCAAAAAGTTACCAAATTTCTAGGGGTGAACTGATTGCAGTTTTCTGGCTAATAACCAATCTTTAAAAAACCCGACCTGCTGATTCTGATTTAGGCTCACACAGACTTTTTGTCTGACAAGTTGTTAAAGTTGTCGCTAAGTTGGCAACAGTGGGTCAACTGTTGTTAAAGGGATCCTCGATTAGTTGAACATGTTGGTCTAAATATGTTGTAATTTTCTTGTCAACTAGAAAAATGCTGTTTGTGACATGCAGAAACTCATTATTACTTCACAAATTTTATATCTTGTATTTTTTACCCATGGAGGCAGCCATTCTTTCACCTGTGCAATGCATGCTGGGTTGATGACACAGTTTGGTCTGTTCTGCACTGGTATATACAGTGTAGACACAGGAAGACTAACTTTACCTGAGTTGCGTTTGACTGGTGTAAATTTAGACAGCGCCACTCACTATGATAGTGAGATGAGTCTGGATTATTTCCCACATGAAAAAAAATAAGAGCGCAGTGAGAGAGCAGAACACAATTGTCTGTGATTTTCACATTTGCTAAGCTTATTATAGGAGCAACTCCTCAGAGCAACTCTGGTAAAAACGTTGCAGAAGGGTGAATAGAGGAACCATGTTGTGACGTCTAACTGAAGGCAGAACTTTGGAAAGAGCAGGAGTTTTTAAAGAGACAGATGCTCAATTTAAAAAAAAATTAGAAAGTCAAATTTCTTTTAAGTCATATTTGATAGCATTTTTTTAACAACTGAAGGTAATATAGTTATTTGATTATGCTATAAGATGGCACTATGTGCCTGGAAAACACATAATACTGCCCCTTTAAGAAAATAGATACACCCCTACAGAGTTCTGCTGTAAGCTTCCTGCCGTTTGGAGGAGAACCTATTAATGAACATAATTAAGACTTTTCCAAAACAAAAAACCCAACCAGTTTAGAAACATTAAAATCAACTCATTACCCATGTGTGACCATCTTCCTCATAAAGCAGCAGCTTACTGTTTTCTTTCACATTGGCTCGCTTCTTGTTATTCCAGATATCTGCATGTACATAATTGTGCAGTTCTCTGTTAAACTCCAGATGTGAACTGAATTGGATGTAGTCCTTTATTGATGGGGAAAAAAAGCAACTGACTGAATCCACCAGCTGGTGTGAACTGTAAACGGCTGAACTGCAATATGTAGACAGATTGTCTGCAGCTTCAAACAAAAGAGTTCAAAACTTGGATTCCAGCCACAAACCGGAATACTAGCTCTCCCTTGTGTAAACTCATACACACACACACACGCACACACACCCCCACACACGCGCATGCACCCACATGCAATTCTCCTCTTTCAGACTTTCCCTCTGCAGGCTGTGCTAAATGTAGCCTTCTCACACACAGTCAGCACTTTTCCAGCTGGCTGAAAAACTGTCGCCTGCTGCACCTCCAACATGACCCAGAGCCACTTCTACCTGCTTTACTATAAACACGGCCCTGTTCTCAGGTGGAAACTGGGCTTATCAGGGGCAACAACACTCAGTCATCAGTCCTGCTGCTGAGTAAAGGAGGATTGTGTTTATCAAGCGGGGGGAGACTCTGAAAAGAAGGGGTGAGGCAGCAGCGCTGCTCATACCGCTGGGCGTGACATCACCACTTTCCCACCAGAAAAAAAGGAACGCGGCGTTTCTGGTCACAGGAAGAGTTGATGAGAGGGGAGTTTTGCGATGTTTCTCAGCAAGTACTAAGACCACAAGCTGTTAGAAACATCTACACTGTTATGGCAAAACATTATGACCACCCAAATTATAGCTGAATGACATTAGTTGCAATTCCATTACAAATGTGTGAAAATCTTTGTCTATTATAGTGACAATTACAGTGTTTCCATTAAACACAAATCACAACTAGGATCAACTAAATTTTAATGACTTATGAGATAAGTCATTGAAAAACATGCTCTGCCATCATCAACTACTTCCTGTCGTCTTCTTCTTCGTAGTTTAAGCCAATGTTAACATCCGATTGCTGATCATGTGACTTGAAATATGAAAAAAGTGTTTTTATTGCCGTTTTGTAAAATGATATAGATTTTTTTTTTTTTTAACTCCTCAACGTAGCATCAAAACTTTTTATTGAAATACAAAATTGGTATTTTCCTTAAGCAAATTTATTTTCAAAATGTCAAATTGCACAAATATTTGGTCAATGGAAAAGCAACTACTGATTATTCTTTGTTGTGGCGCCAGTTAAAGGGTGGGACACATTAGTCTGCCAATAAACATTATTGTTCTCAAAGTTGATAAGTTAGACGCAGAAATATTGGAAAACTTAAGGTGGAATTGTGACAATCAGGGCATTTTCCCACCTCATAGTCCAGTAGATTCTGTTTGATTGTTGACCAAACATTTCTTCCTTTTTTTTGTTGTTGTTTTTGGGACGAGTTGCACTGAAATGTGTATTTCCCTCTGCGGATTAATAAAGTACATTCATTCACTCATTCATTCATTCATTTTCAGCTGCTGTTTTTCTCTTTCTCAAACCAATCAAACCCTTTGAGCAGCCTGTTTTCCCCGGTCGCCTGTGGGGGCGCTGCACCAACAACCAGTGAAGGAAACGACACAAAAACCTCTGAAGACACCAAGCACAACTTTCTTCTTTATGACATGTAAGCAAAAACAGAGATTTTAGTAGTTGTAAGATTTCTCTTCTGTCTTTGGTTAAAGACCACAAACTATTTCTCCCACTAGTGACAGACTCACACGTATGTTTTGGATACATTTACCCAGAATTCCCTGCACGATAGTTTGCTTCCTGCTTTTGAAGCGGTCTCCGGTTTGCTTTCCGTTCACATATTCATTCAAACTACACTAGACTTCACTTCAACTGAAGTGTTGTTTTGGTCCACATTAGAATTTGATTGTGCCTTCACACCTCTCCAAACAAACTGGAGTTTGATTAAAACAGACTCAATGAGGCTGGTATGAATGCCCCCTTAGACAACTGGATTGGAGGAAGTCCAAAACAGCATGTTCACATCATGAGCCACTTGTGTGCATATGAAGGGTAAAAAGAACTCCATCTGAAGAGAAATTCCATGAAAGAAACTTTCACTTTGACTAAACCAGATGGTGGTGCAATTCTAAATATAAAAGTCAGATAAATGGGGTTTGGCTTCTGATCCCAGACTTCTGCTTCCACTTCAGAGAAATACGTAAATGCTGGTCTGCAAAATTCCTAAACAACACATGCTGTCTGCTCATAGAATGTGTAGAGTCTAGTGAAGCAGTTAAACTGTTTGGTTAGAGCCTGGTGGACAAAGAAGGAGACTGAAGGATATGATTTTTTCCTTCTACTTTTGGTCTCATTTGCATTAAATCATTTCAAATAGATTTATTGTACAATTCATCTGAAATTAATCTTAGGTCAGCAACCTTTACAATCCACAGAGATGTTTCTGTCCTTAGTCCGGCTATAAAAAGCATGTAAAATAAAATGCACAGTTTCAAACCCAATGACAAAAAAAATGAAAAATAAAAATCACATCTAAAAACTGTTACTTCTACTGTCATGATGTCATGAAAATTCATGCAAACAAACAACTAAAAACTGCTAAAATCTGCATTTGTTGTATTTATGTTATTTGGCTGTTTATCATTTTTCAGAGTGTAGACCTCTGGCTTATTAGTTCATGCAAATGACCCCAGAAGCAAAAAAAAAAGAAAGAAGTTTACATTTAGTTGCTAATATGAGGGATGTTATGGAAGTATCAGTTTGCAGTAGATTTTGAGGTTATTATTTCAGCTCATACTCACCAACACACTGAAGGAGAACTGTACAGTGTGTTCGTTGACAAAAACTCTGGTGAACCACGAAGGTATGGCTGCTGAGATAAGCGATGCTAACATGCGATGCTAACATAAACCCCACCCATGCAAACACTTACTGCTTTTTATGACTGCCTCGCAACTGCTTGGTTGCAGTTATCCAACGGACATCTAATATTCTGACAGAACCAGATATTTAGAGGGAGATATGCAGGACAGTTTGGAGTGACAGGAAAATAACTGCTCACAGTGCTGTGAAAGTTTCCTCTATATCAGGTCTACAACGTCAGTACTCAAGCACTACAATGCTGCAACTTTTGGATGAATCTCTGCCCCAACACATCTGAATCAAAAGGCTGAATTACCACCATTGCATGTTAGCAGGTTATCCAAAGATCTGGTCGTTAACCCTTTATTTGATTCAGGCGTGATGGACTGTCCAGCTGACTCCGCCTCTCGCCCATTAACCGCTAGAGGCACCAACACCCCACTAGGGACAAGATAAAGGATGACTGGATGGATAGTGTTGGAGAAGGGATGTATTCAAAAGTTACAGTAACTATTTTTCCATCTAAATTGTCATGCCAATTTTGAGTGAACTTTTAAAATGTCAGGGAAAAAAGAAAATACAACTCAGCTGATTCGGAGCGAATCAAACAGGCTAAGCAAAGAGTAAAATCCTCAGATGTTGACGCTGCGCTTGGCTGTAATAAACACGATGTAGGGGCCTCAAATATCATGAAAAATATTTTCATGAGAATGAAAGAGAATCTTCCCCTCCCCTGATGGAGGTGTTGTGCATCTGGTAAGGTGCAGGCCCAAGAGTGGATGTCAGCGTTCGCTGTGTCAGAACTTCTTCAACTAATGTGTTCCCAGCTGCACTTTACTGCATTAACCGCCTCAGAAGAGTGCAAAAAGTATTTTTGCAAAATTGAGAAAGTTATTTAGAATTTTACCATTTCCATCAACCTTATCTGATGCAATACTTCAAAATATGAACAATTAAACCCTTATTAACAGAGAATTCAATACTGTTGAATTCCTATATTTTTGTCAAAAAGTTTTACCAATGGACAAAAAAAAAACATCAGTAGATAAAAATGACTTGTTTTTTTAAAATTATTGTTTAATTTAATACTAAATAAAGTTATCCAAACTAATTTGGCATTGTGTAGAAATTCAGTTGCACGCTCAGTGAAATTAATTGTGATTAAACACTTCTTTTGGTTCAAATTTATTAGTCACTCGCCCAACACAGATAATTATTAGATCCGTAGAATCAACCAATAGGAAATATTTGCCTGATTACAGCTGTTACTGCCAAGCAACGTTCAACCTTTTCACACAAGACCAGGTTAGTTTGCAGATAGTTTTTCTTCTTCGGAAATAACAACATAATTTAAAAACTGTTTGTTGTATTTACTTAATTACTTTATTTAAAGATCAAAAACATTTAAGGAAAAAAAAACCAAAAACATAAGAATTCTGTTAAGGGCAGAGGTCAAATAATTTGGGTTATACAATCATAAGAAAATTGCCATTAAATCCAAAACCACATTGTGCAACCACTGAGAAACCAGCTAGCTGTTCAGTCTTGTAATTTGCATGTCTTCATAAAAGACAAGAGAAACATACCCCCGGCATTCTGTCACGATTGCACCACACTCCCAATGTCTAGACAGCCAGTAACAGCATTCAAATATGAATTCAAATATAAACCAAATGCTATTTTTTTTCTGTAAGTGCAACATAAATAACACCTTAAGGGCAATTCACTTTACATTGACGCCTATTTCAGTCTCAAACAAACAAGTTTGGCTGCAGGTTTTACAAGACAACCAAGTTGACAAAACTCTTTTCAGACACACGGAATGTTCCAGGACTGCAGAAAAAAGCCAAGTGTCACGTTAGATAAGGAGCGCAGCCGTGAGACAGAATGTCAAGTGGGTGAGTCCTAAAACATGATGTTAGTTCACAATGCCTAAACATGACAGAGGCTGATAGAAAACTCAAATCTGACAGTGTTAGGGTCTGCGACTGGCTGACAGCATGACGGATAACCGCGATTAGACAGGAAGAGCGCCAGGAGAGGCAAGTTGATTTCTACAGCTTTTAGACGAAACAATGCACTGTTCCTTACAGAGCATCTCAGGAACAATAGGCAAACATGAAAGAAAAGACAATGAGAGGAATGAACAAAACAAATGTTTTCAGCTGTTCATTCTTTAGTCAAAAGCTGCTGGAAACAAAATGTTTTCTAAAGAAACAACTGTTTGTGCACACTCCAGGCTCCTGGTTTCCTGGTGCTGGTCAGGACTTTGGCAGCAGCCTTATAAATAAGCTGCAGCAGCCAGACAGATATTTTTATATTTACAGGAATCAGCATAAACACCAATTCAATAATCTAATCTACTGAAAACAAAGACATGCACCAGCTTTTCTGTGTCCTGCCTTGACAGGAAACTTTATTGTTGTTGAGTTTTTTTCAATGACAGAAAGTTGATTTGGTAACAGACTGTGTATGGTTGTCCAAACCTAAATAAAAAACTCAGCCATGTCTTTCATACTCTCTGTTTAAAGATGATGGACTGAAAAGAGCTCTGTGCCTTGGGATATTGTTCTATAACCCGTCTCTGCTTTAAAGTTCCTCACAACATCCTCCATGATGTGTTTGCTGTGTTCCTTGGTCTCCATGAAGCTGTTTGTTCTCTAATGTTCTCCAACTAACCTCCGAGACCTTCTTTAAACAGCTGTGCTTATACTGAGATAAAATTACACCCAGGTGGACTCTGTTTACCAATCAGGTAACGTCAGAAGGCAAAGTGGTCCGGTGGATTTTATTTAAGGCATTATGGTAAACGGGGATGAAGGCATATTTTGATAGTTTTTAGTGGCAAAGAGTTTGTAATTTCCTGCCAAAAATGTAGAAACTCCATGCTTTAGGCAAAGGATGTGAAGCGGAGAGCAACTCTGTGATATCAGCTGGAGGTTCCACTAAAAATAGTCCACAGGTCTGAGTTATAGCCACCTGTTGTGAGCCAAGCTCTGACTACAACAACTCCCAACTGTTGCTAAGTGTAAGCACTCCGAATGCCAGCTGGCTATCATCCAGATTAGCACGGTCTCTGTAGTTTCCACGGTGGTGCCTATGAGCCTCTGGCTCCCTGGTAATGAGACATTATCAACCCAGAACAGCCCAAAAACAAACAGAGACCTGTGACAGATAATGCCGTTCGGACGTCACCACAGACGCACGGAGGGTGGCATGCAGGAGACACAGGGCAGCGTCTCACTGCATTGCCCTCGCGAAACAAACACCATTGTTGACCAGAACCTTCACAAAAGGCGACTCGACACAAGCCCTGTGGAGTTTGCTGGAAATGTACACACGGAGGAGGAATGAATGGACGGGTAGAGAGCTGCAGGCCTGCGGCCGAGGTTGGCAGAGAGATAAGAGTCTGTGTGTATTATGAAGGGGTGGGGGGTATTTCAGCTGGAGAAGGCTGGCCTGCAGCTGTGTGTATGTTGCATTTGGTCTCATGCCAAAAAATCTAGAGCTGGCGACAGGAACGCTGTAAAACTTAAAGCTATTGTGAGTGGCTTGCCTTTCGCCTCGGTTCCCCTCTCGCTCTCTGTGAAAGCAACTATTCACCATGGAGGCAGAGAGACACAACACAATGGCTGTCCATTTCTGGTCTGACACAGCCCTGCCTGTATGGAACAATAAACAAACGTATTCAGTCTTTCCAGGCCCCGCCCCTGAGCTCTGCGTTTGTGCTGCCACTACGGCAAAGGTGGAAGAAAGAAGGCCAAAGGTCTGCTATGATGCTTGTCGGTCGCAGCAGATGTTAAGATGTTAAGAAAAACTTCATGCATGGATGGAGTCATTGATGGGTTCCACGTCACGAAAGGTCATTAGAAAAAACTTAAAAGGTTGTAAAGGCGCTTGTATTTTATGGAAAGAGAAAATGGGATTAGTCAGAGGATGACATCAACAAGAATGCCGTGCTTGTCTTGCAGACAAAGGTTGAATTTGTAAGTACAGGGGTGCAAAGTCTAATGGTTATTTGGATGTAAAGATGTTGTTTTACAAGGAAAAAAAAAAATACACTCAGTATACATCCATCTGTTGTGTTCATATGTCCCTTTTATTAGCTTCTGAGCTGTGAGGACTGGAAGCTTCAGGGGAAAGCCTGATGCTCTCTCCACCATCCAGGAGATAACACATTTTAAAAGGGACATCCGTTTTTTAAAAAAAACATGCCATGTTGATAATTATTTTAGCCGATTTAAGTAATAAGTAGAAAACATTTTAGTATTACTGCAACCAAACCTTTCCTCCAACCGTTAACCAGATTTGGCATTTTTCCTACATGTTTTTGGTGATGAAGTCCAAGTCTTTGGTGTTGGAAGGCCTCCTTGCCTTTACCATGATCTTTAGCACCCTTCACAGTTTCTTTGTGAGATTCAAATTGAGACTCTAGACTCCAAAAAGTTGCCTTTTCTTCCAGTCTCAAAATGAAAAGATTACATTAACTCTAAATCTGCTGGAATATGAATAATTTTATACTTAACTGCAACTCTGTATAGTAATGATGGACAGATCAGCTGACAACTAATGAATAAGCGCGCTTCAAGCAGAGGCTTCTGATGAATCAGGGACCCTCACCCCTGCTTAGTATCTGCCATGATGCAATACTTCGGTAAAGTCACATTATGTATGTTTATGCAGATTTTTTTAAGTGTTTTTTTTATTTTTTTTATTGTCTTTTGAACAGTTTTTCTTTCTGCATGATTATATTTGCATTTTCTACATCCCCTCCATGTTTTCTAATAAAGGGGTTTTAATTCCATAAGAATGTGAGCTTAAGATCATAAATGCAAATTCAGCTCAAATGAAACATAAGGGGAGAAAAGAGAAACTCAGCAACACCCAACCAACCCCTCCCCCCACATGCACACGCACGCATACACCTCAGTCCAACATGGCTAAGTCAATGTTTTGCCACAGCATCATTTATTCAGTGACATCTGAGAAGCGCCGCTTGCTTTGGTGAGTCACGCACACGTTAAAAGGGTTTTGTCTGCATACCTCTGAACCTTGTCCTTACATGTCAGAGGTCAACAGGCCACCGGGGACACAGGTTTTGTCCTTTTTTCCAATCTCTAAAGGAAACACAGAGGACCAAATATGCAGACATGGTTACATTTAAAGATAATGAGAAGCTTATGGAAATGAAAAAAATCCCATATAGTATAATGATTGATTTATGTTTAATTTCTTTAACATAAATGTAAATTAAGATTTTTTTATTCCAATTGACATTTTTTAAGATGATCAGTTTCTAGTAATCTATAACTTATTGTTTTATTATCAGAGGTGCACTGTTTGCAGTTTCCTGGATGACTGATGATCAGCTGCTGATTCCAATTTTTTCCAAAACCAATTCATTTATCCGAAAAGTTCTTAAATATACCAGCAAAGTTGCTAGCCTGGCAACTGTAGGGTGACTAGTGTTAGCCACCAATGTGCAGACTTGACCTGGTTGGGGGGGGTGTCCCGACAGAGGCTGATTTTTAGACCTTTGTGGAGGGAGATATAAGATCAATGGACAAGATGGATTTCACATCCAAGAATCGCCTAAAACTAAAGGAATTAAGAGAGCGTGGTGAGACACCATGTCAGATCATGAGCCATTTTCTCCCACTAGTGCTAGGCACGCATTTGTTTCACTTGTATTTACCCAGAATGCCTTCTGCTTCTTTTGCAGCGGTCTCCAGTGCACTTGGCGCTCACATATGGATTCAAACCAAAACAGAGTTCACTTCAACCGAACCGAGACCTTTTGTTTGTAGGTGGACCCGGGTTTGCTTTTTTGGTCCACCCTAAATTCCAGTATTACAAACCTTTAGATGCATATCTGCTCCAACTCTCCTGAGTCCATAATTAGGCCATTAGCAGGACAGCAGAACTCCAATGCATGCTGAGGAGCAGCTAATTCTCCTGGTCCATGATCTATTCTGTGTGAGGATTGGAGTTTGAAAGAACTGATTTACAGATATGGCACAGAGAGAAAGATTTCTCTCTCTTCACAGTTTAGTGGATATTCTACATGTTGGATATTCTACCAGAAGTGCCATCTATTGATATTGATCACTCGTCTATTGCGATATACATATATATGTATTGTTATTAATTTGTTGTCCAGCAATAAATTCACCTGAACTAAACATTGGATATTTCTTAAATGTACTATGTGATATTATGATGCTATTTGCAATAGCATCATTAATTTATTTTTTATTTATTTTTAACATGAATTTATTTTGAGGTAGTATACAACAAGTTTGCAAGAACAGGTGAAACTTAAAAAGGGACGTGATCCTGAAGTGATTTTAAAAACCAGGAGACAGGAAACAAGGGGCATAAAGTACAAGAAATCATCTTTGAGTTTTTTTTTGTTTTCTAATCTGTGAGCACTGCCAGAACTCCATGATTCACACCATCAGTACGTATGAGGGGCAGTTTCTGGACAAACAGGAACAGGAATCCCAGGCATGTGGAAGATCAGCAGATTAATACACATGAGCTCATGAAACAAGTCACACAAGACACAGAAAGTCACCGCCCAGTGAAATTAGCCTGCTGATGCGTGTGTGGAGAGGAGAACCAACAATATGGTAATACTACAACAATTCTAACACATGCGCAAATAAAAAATATGAAGAACAGCAGCAGAATGAACATCTGCTGATGATATATGAGATCAGCATCGTCATCATCACTACGTTCTTACAGCAAACTCTTCACATGTTTGTTTTCCACTGTTTCAAAGTCCAGATTAGAGAATTTATTACCTGTTTATGGCCCAGTTAAAGGCCTTAGTTGGAGCTGAGCAGGAAGACAGGTTGAGGTCATGGCAAACAGATAGAGGAGAAAATCCTTTTATGAACACAGAGCTGTGGAAAGCTGTGGGTCACATGGTTCTGTGATGAACAACATGGAAATAGTTTGTGCATGAATGATCCATTTTGTTTGTTTGGTAACAAATGTGACCACATGAAATGTTTAGTGAAACGGACTGTCCTGCTGTTGATGAGGCGAGCTACAACTCCCTGCATTTTCCTGTGTGGAAATTTCCCCAACTGCACTCCAACAGCCTGATGCTGGGCTCTTCAGCTGAACAGGGAAAAACGGGTGAGGTGGAAAATGAAAAAACGGGAATTCGAACTGTCCCGGTGCTGGACTCAGAATGTGTCCCATCTGAAAACAAAAACTGAAAATGTTGCCGAGGATGAAGCTCACAGGGACTTTAAAGTAACGGCAAAGAGAAGAGGATACACTGAAGACAAAAGTATTTTTGCTTTTGATTTTATAATATGTGCAGTGTTAGCAAGCTGAAAGAGGGGGAAAAAATCCCTCTAAATTCCCGTCAAAGTGTAGAGTAAAGTCAAGTGCAAAAGGAAAAGGACACATGGTTTTCAAAACTATTAAATGGATAACAATAGAATGTTTATGTATTATGATTTTATTTAATTTACATCCATTCATTTTCAGTACAGCCTTGTCCCTAGTAGCGTCGGGAGGGTGCTGGTGCCTATTTCCAGCGAACGTTTTGGGGGAGAGGTGGAGTACACCCTGGACAGGTCACCAGTCTGTCGCAGGGCAACACAGAGACAAATAACTATATATACTCACACCTAAGAAGAACCTGGCGAGAGCACCCACCATTCACAGGGAGAACATGTAAACTCCATGCAGAAAAACCCCAGACCAGGAATTGAACCCAGACAGTTAACAAATCACTATATTTAGCAACTTTTCAGACAAAAAAACTAGTAACAAACCTAGCAACTTTTATAGCTATTGGAGATTTTGGCAACAACTGATTTTTTAAAATTGGTTAAATTAGTAGTTTTTTATTTTATTATTTTTTAGAACCTAACCCAGTCTATCTCAATGATCTCTGTTCAATCAATCATCTGAAGACAGAAAGAAGACAAACCAATGGTAGACTTACTAAGACATAGAGGGCACAAAGGGGAATGTGTTGTGATTAATCAGAACCTACATGAATGACTGCTCCCACAGTCTCAGAGACATGTTGGGTGCAGGAAGGGGCTCACATTGTGGGTTACTTCCTCTGGAGCCCTTTAAAAATGATCCCTGCCTCCTCCTCATCCTCATCTTCCCTTCACTTCCCTCTTTTCATGCTTGGAAACTAATTTGTCCAGCAAATATTTCAGGCTGCCAGATTAGGAGTGTCAGAGAGCTGACTAGAGGAGAAGCTGCCGAACAGGAAGCATCCCTGGTGCAAAATGGGAGGCCTTGTTCAGAGCACAATGAATTCTGTAAATCACGGCAAACAAAAACTTGGAGGTCCTCCGAAGTGTGAATGAAGCACCTGGCTGGAGCGAGTGAACAGACAGGGAGCCTGTGCAGAAGAAGAAGAAGACAGGGTAGGATTGTGTGTCCTGCCTCACACACTGCGGGCTCCACTCACTTTTAGGAGTTTGGTTTCTTGTTTCAGAAACTTGCAGACGCTCTGCCCTTTAACTACAGGTGTCCCGACTGGGCCTCAGTGACAAAGCACACACTGCTCTTTGTTTGGAGATGCTTTGGGAGTCTAAGAAAACATGAGAATCCATCAAAGTGACGCTGGCTCTGGGACAAATTTACACACCAATTCCACCACAAGCAGTCGTTAATGATTTATTTGTCACTGGAGAGCAAAGTTGGGCTGCACGCCTCCGCAGCAGCCTCTACTTTCCTCCAAGAGGTCAAAGGGTCATGCCCCTCCCTCATCCCTGTCATGATATGTGCATGCTGTTAGCATTATCCTTCTTTTCTTCTTCCATACCTGTCTAACAGGAAGCTGCTTTATGCTAGCTGAACTATCGCCCACTCTCACAAAACATACCCAAATTTGGACTTCTGGCTTATGAAATGCAGTGAATGCCGGAGGAAACAGGATGAAAGGAGCTTGCAGTGGGCAAGCCTTACTGTACGTGGGAGTAGTTGGGAAGTTCTTCAACCAGTCAGACCAGACAGAGGGACCCACTTTACCGGCTCTACCAACCCAGGGCGAGAGGAAACCACACACTGCTTTCTGTCAAAGGCTTCATAAATCAGATTTTACTTCTACTCAGATGCATCTAGGGAAACACGATGTATGTAGAACACAACATACATTCTGATATTCTGAGAAATGCATTACTTACAAAATTTGTTGGATTGAGTTGGTTAATCATTAATTTTTCTCTGAAAAGCCTGTGTGTTTGATTAATGACACCCTGCTTGTGTTTGTTACGACTTGGTCCTTCCAGTAAATAAACCTGAAAGTAATATGATATGTAGGACCCCACACACATGCAAACTGAACTGACTAATGGGACAAATGATGAAAAAGTTATATTCATGTCACAGAAGCAGCACACACAGACATACACATAAACGCACATTGTGCAGCATTGTGCAAAACAAGCTGCACAATGTCCTGTGCTGCAAGTTTAGCCGTCTTTCAGACACATTTCACATGTTCTGGTTCTCTCCTGGGAACAAACGGAGTAGATGAAGCATTATGGACCCATTTCCAGTGTGTTTGAACCACCTGGCAATGCCAGGGTGACAGATGGTATGTTCGTTCACAGGTCTGCACAATTAGGAGCAGAAAATGCAGGCAAGTTTAAAGCTGACACCATGTAGAAACACTTACTAAAGTACAAATGGAGCAAAGCTAAAGTTTTTTTCCCCTGAAAACTTTACAGTACATTATTTCTGATTATTGCGGTTTCTGTAAATGAGCTGAACCCCTGAAGTTGACATACTTGAGGAAGATAAAAGAGATCAGATACCACCACCATGTGGCAAGAAAAGGGTATTGCACAAAGGTATAAACAGATATAGACATGGATAATTATCAGTTTCTTCAATAGCTGTGTTTCCATTGACCATATGATAATACAGTTTGACAT
This sequence comes from Poeciliopsis paucimaculata, assembly GCA_903067055.1. Classification (NCBI taxonomy): domain Eukaryota; kingdom Metazoa; phylum Chordata; class Actinopteri; order Cyprinodontiformes; family Poeciliidae; genus Poeciliopsis; species Poeciliopsis paucimaculata. The sequence goes on from CAEGAD010036822.1 coordinate 159,335, forward strand.
TCAGAAAATAAATTTGCTTCATAGAAGCATGCCAATTTAAAAAAATTAAGTGTTTTGATAATAGGTTTTGGCTAAACTTTCAGTAAGCTTCAATGGAAACACTATTTTTGCGTCACACAAGTCACATGATCAACAATTGGATGTTACTACTGGCGCGAAATACAAAGAAGACAACAGGAAGTAGTAGAAGAATGTCATTGCGGCATGTTTTATGATTTATTGCATGAATAAACTTATTCACATATGATTTTCATTGCATTTATTCTTTAATAAAAACACAGCAGTTGTGAAATTGTGTTGTTTCAGCATCAGCAGAATATTGACAAAGTTTTGTGCACATTTGTAATGGAAACAGAGCTACAGACTCAATCATTGTTGATTGGAAACAATGTGATAAAGTTATAAAAGCAATTCACAAATTCTAAAATTCCATCTGTTAACATGCAACTAAATAATCTTCACCTTTCTTTTATGTGAGGACACAATTTCACTGATCTAAATGTACAAAACTTCCAAGAAGGGGTGACCCAATGTACTGTTTTAGCAAAAACTCCAGAACCAGAGGTGAGTAGTAACTACTTACATTTATTTCAGGAACTTTTTTATTTTAAAAATGACTGTTAGTTTATCTGGGCCATACACCATTATGAAGTATTACTCTCAAGTAAAACTTCTTGCAACTCCAGCCATTACAACTTCACCACACAGACAACAAAAATGTTTTAACCAAAAATGTAGCAGACAGACATACACCTGCAGGTTATGTTGAAGTGAGACCTCTTGTTCATACACCAGCTTCTGTGTTTTAATTAAATCTATCTGCTGAGCCGTTTGGAGGTCAAGGAAATATTCCATAAGCAGCTCATCCTGTCACCAAAAGGTTTTTGCCCTATTCTAACATAAACAACATAAGGCTGCACTGATTTTAAAGACTAAGTTGTTTATTCCAATTTTGGCCTTTACAGATTTTTTTTTTGTCCAAAAAGTCATCAGGTGATTTCCAAAGACAATTTGCTGCATCTAGTTTTATTTATGGCCATTAAAGTGAAATGGAAAATGCATACCACACCAAAGGATCCAAGTTAGTATTGTGGTAGGGTGGGGTGTAAATACTTTTTGTAAAGATAATCAATCCTCTCTGCTCTTCAGAGATCTATATGAATGCAGAAGAGGAACCAGGTTAGATTTACAGCTCATTTAACAAACGTTGACTGTTCCAGATCTGATCTCACCCAGCAGCCCTGAGTACAGTTTACACTCCAAACACAAGTATTTACTTCCTGCTCTCTGTCCAATCAGAGCCAGCGATGTGTGGCTCTGTGTTTACAGTATAGAGACTAAAGTGTATTTAGTGTTCTGAAGTGTCTGTAGTGTTATCAATTAGAAGGAAACGGAATGATATCCGGTGGAATGATGAGCAGATTGTGAAAATTACAGTTTCAGCACCAGATTATATAACTTATTCTTTGCCCGCTGTTCTCTTTCAAATTTGCTGTTTCTTCTTTAATGATCTCTCCGATGCTTTCAGAGAACAGCCGGATTTATACTGAAACTAAATCAGGAGGCTATCATTTCACCCCTTCTGCAATTGGACGTCCCATACCCACTTTAAAAACAGATTTAAGGAGCTAATCTAGAACTAAAATCTGGTTCTAAAACTAAATATACTCAACCAGGGATCAACAGGAACAGAGTATAATAAAGTTTTTGTCAAAACATATGCAATAAAATAAATTCTGTAACACTGTAGATTTTCTATGATCATTTATGTCAGATATGCAATAGTTACAGTTAATGTATACTAAGGTGTGTAAACAGAAGAAGACTAGGGGTCTGAAACTTGTGGCCCCGGTAACTCTTTGGACCAATCAAAATTATTTTAATAACTTTAGCTAAAAGTGGTAATGCAGGTTTTAGCTATTTTATATGAAATACTTGCATTGAATTTCAACCAAATGAAGCTAAAAGCACAAATATTTTTTTACTTTCCTTCTATTCATGATGGAATAGTGTCACTAAAATCATGTAGTAGGAAATGCAATCATTCGCTCTGCAAATTTTTTTATGTTTTTCTCTATGACTTACAAACAGAGATAAAATCTTCCCAAAGCAAATATTTCCCAAAAATCACAAGCTGTCTTTAATCAAAAGGTCAGGTAACATTAGCAGCACTAAGCATGTTATAGACTGTAAAGGTCGCTGACCTCTGAAACTGGCAAACTAATTAGTGAAAGAGGAAACTGATTCATAATTGCACACAGATGGACTTTTTAGTGCCTGGATGACTTCTGAAGGCCGTTGGTTACACTGGATTTTATTTTCTGATTAAAAAAGGGGCTGAGGACAAATAATGCAAAGTCAGACATTTTTTTGTAATGTAATCTGGGGAGAAAAAAAAAAACATTTTCTTTTTTATTTAATTCAATTAAAACTTCTACAATTATGCACTACTTAGTATTGGTCTTTGAAGTAAATCCCCAATAAATACATAACACACACGTGTCATGTGACAAAATGTTCCAATTTCTATGACCCCATAATTTGTTTGCAAAGCAACATGCTTTCAACCAGAAGAGGACTCCAGATGGCGACGTTGAGTTGACTAATCAGTGTGAGACCTGATGTTTAGTACAACAGCAGAAATCATGAACTCAGCCTGGAGTTACATTCCAAAAATACCTCTCTACAGAGTCAGAAAAGCACTATTGGTGTCACCTTTTAGGTCCAACAAACACTATAATCCCTCTGGAAATATTAATACTCCTTCTAGTTTTAGTAAAGAAATGTCACAGAAAGCCTCAGGATTGGTTGGTGACATATAAGATGACATCTTTGTCTGTGAGAAGGAGCTGTGGGGTTGAAGCATTATAAGCCATCAGCTCTCAGGTGCATTCAGGTGCTCTGCTGTTGTGTGGAGACATTACGTACCAGAAGTGAAAAGCAGACAGAAAGTGCATCGACAGCAGTGAGGAAACTGAGCTGCAATCACAACACACCATCTGAAAACCATGACATAGTTTCAGAGATGAGGGGAGAGGAAGGTGCTGCCTCTCCTACCTATCTGAGATTGTTGCTACAACAACACTTCCTGCTAGGCTGATGACTCGATTAGTAAATTAGCGCTCCTTATGCTTATGCTTATGCTGTTCACTACGTGATCTACCTGGCTCGTTTCAGGCAAAACTAAACAATCCCCACCCATGTTGAAGGTTTTATTAAAGTAGCTCTGGTAGCAAACCGACTGATGGGTGTGTCTGTATGTGGAGTCTCTGCAGCTCTTGCTGCATGTACTCCTGCACAGGTTGGAAACCAAGCGAAGCAAATACTCACCTGTGACACAAACAGTGATGTGAAGAAGCATTTAGGCTCCTCCTCTTTTCAGTTTGTGGTCACACAAACACTTTCTTAAAAATAATAAATTCTTTAAAACAGAGCCGATTAGTTTAATTTGAAATCCAAATCCATAATTACTTCCAAATTTGTTGTGTGTTTTGATAAATGACTCGAGACAACCAAAGTTATTATGTGAGTTGTGGGCACTGTTATGCCTGAGTTGTTTTTTTTATTATTAAATCTTTATTTAACCAGATAAACACTTTGAGATCAAAACCTCTTTAGCATAGCAGTTGTAACAGCACCAATTTAAAGATGTTGTTGGGTGTTTTTGTTTTTTTTATTTTGCAAAAAGAGTTCAATGACGAGACCAAGTTGAGTTTTAGTTCAGCTTGCAAGGCGTTCCAAGCAGAGGGTGCAGAAAAACTAAAATCGTTCCCTTTTTCTGTTCGTACACGAGGAACATAGAGGTGCAAACAACCTTAGAGCAGAAGGTATAACTAGTTTCTACTCTCTGAATGAAAGTACAGAAATAATTAGGAAGCAGGTCAATCGGAGACTTGTGCACCAGAGTCATCCAGTATGAATGTCGCCTCATAGGCAGGGACAAAATGCTAGCTTTACGATACAGAGCGCAGTGGCGGGTGAGGTAACTACAACCGGTGATAAATGTCAAAGCCCACCAGAGTCACGGACTGCAGACAGCAGTTGAAGCACACAAAAAAATACACCACAACAGGAGCAGGTAGAAGAAAATAGAAGAGGACCGAGAATTGAGCCCTGAGGAACCCCACGAGAATCATTTCTTGCAAGAAATTAAGATTCAGGCTCTTGGTCCACTTCCTTTATCCTTTACCTGGTATGTTCTGTCATTCAAACAGGAACAACCCAAATCCAGAGCTAAACCCTCAGTTCCATGCCAGTGTTTCAAACCAGAGAGATATTATGGTCTGTAGTATCAAACACTGCAGTACGATCTAAAAGAACAACATAGATTCCAGAGTCATTTGCTACAAGAATGTCATTCATTAAACCAATATCTGGGGGGTTATCTGACATCTGAAGGACGGAGAATGAAACTCCTCAGTCCATCTCTACAGATCCTTCAGCTGAAACTCATTCCAATATCATGTTACTGATCTAATACAGTTCTAAAGGATTTCCTGCAGTCTGATTGGTCTAAATGATACAGACATGAAACGCTGGATCTGGTTCATGAGGGCTGCATTCCACACACAAAGCAGAATATCCTCCATCAATGCTGCTGTTGTTATTAAAGTGGAGTTAATAATCCATATCTAATTCAACACACCTAGTGCACTGAACTGCAAACCTGACAGAAAAGGAAAGGAAAGTCATTTCATTCTTCTAAGATATGTTTAGAAAAGTCAAAGTGGTTAGTTGTTAAATAGTTTGGTGTCAAATCTAGTTACTGAAAATATGTTCAGTAACTAGACCTTACTTGTAACTTACTTATAACTAAGTACAAGTAACTGACTTCTATGTAATCTACAAGTTACTTTTTAGCAAGATATAGGAGCTTGTTTTCAACAAATAATTCCTTAATATTGATAAAACTTACTAGTTCCACTAGCAGGTTATCTCTCTTATAACATGGGGAAAGGGTCTTGTTTTAATTGAAATAATTTTCCAGTAGAATTATCCCAATCTATCAATATTAACAAACTCCTAGATTTTGCTGAAAAGTTACATGAAAGTTCATTTTGTCCTATTTCAAGTGAACTCAAATATTTGCATTAGAAACTAGACCAAAGATACTTAGTAAGATTTTGTGTTTTTACAGGGTTCATTTCGACTTTAAATACCTTCAATCAGTAGTTCATGAGGTCAGACTCATATTCATATCGCATTACTTTTCTTATGAATCAGACGGAAAAGCAGTTGGAGATACAGTGGAGTTTTCTGTAATGTAAACAACCAGGAGACCAGCCATCAGTTACAGTGCATCCGATAAGGCAGATTTAAGGTTCAGCTGTCCCAGATGATCCTTTAACTAAAGCCATGAAGAGGCTACAAGGGATCAAACGGATGTCAGGGTCACATCCCACTGGGAGGAGACCCCATGGGAATACAAAGACCTGGCGGGAGGAATTCTGCATCCTGTCTGGCCCGGGATCGCCTTGGAATCCCCCAGAATGCTCAGGATCAAGGGGTCTAAATCATTCTAAATTTGGGTCACATCAAAAGCGCGATTGTCCTCAAAGGGTTAGACAATGTATTGATAAAGCTCCCCATTAATAAACTGTTAACATATTAATAAACAGTTGTCTGTATTCAGTGATCACCTATTAAAATTAAATAAAATAAATTAAATAATAACAAGCCCAAGCATGAATCCAGATCAGCAGAAGTATGACCTTAAGAGAGAAAAGATGACATTTTGAAATGACCTATTGACATTTCAGAACTAAATTCTACAGATTACCGGAGTCTGAGACATTTGATCTTTTCTATGTGAGAGTGTAGGAGATTGCTGATATAAAGCAATAAAATAGATAAGTGTTAAAAATGAAGCATAAAGTGGCTTAGCTCATGCAAACAGGCTCTTGAAAGAATAAATCACATTAAAAGTTTTAAATTATTTATCCACGTCTCGTTTTATGACAACACCTAATCGTGGCATTTAACAGGGTGTGTAAACTTTCTCGAGCAGCTCTAACTCTTTGCTGAGTGCCATTTTCTCTTCATGCTCTGTTGTATGAGTGTGAGAAACATGCAAGGAAAACGTCACGAATCACTAATTCAGCGAAGGAAGTTGTGGAGTCAGTGAGGGACGTCCTGCTTCACCGATCTGTGCACAGAGAGCATTCCACAGCCGCTATGAGGAAACAGATCCCGGCTGCTGAGACGGCTCATGGCGTCGCCTCTCGGCGTCGCCGCTCTTCTCTTTTCAGAACCTGTCCGCAGAGCTGCTGAGCGAGTCGAGCAGCATTCTGCTGCAGACTGAGAAAATGCCCGGTGTCCCTTGGTTTGTGGCCCAAACTGAAATTCAGAGTCAGTCTCGAGCCACGCCACATCTGATTCCTGCATCGAGCAGGATGGTGTTTACATGATGCTCTATTTCCATGCACCGCATCAGCCCCGTCGTCGTGATGAACTCACTTGTTCAAAGTTTTAAATGGAGTAAAAACACCAGGATGTCTGATCCAACACAGCAAAGTCTGACTTCTAATCACAGCATGAGCAGAATTCATCCTAAAAAGCAATGCAACTATACGGGGATGCACCGATGTGAAAATCTGGGCCAATATTTTCACATCAATATCCAATATTAATGTTGCTACTATGGTCAATAACTGATATTTGTTCGTTTTTTGTCACGTAAACAAATCAAAAACAGGTGTTAAGATTGAGTGAATATACACAGAAAGAAAACTAAATGTGTGAAAGAAGAAAACAGTCAAGTGTAGTCCATGTGGTGTTTGTTTCAGAGTGATCTTGTTGATATGTTAGAGGGAGAAGAAGAGGAAAATAATGATAATAAAAGAAAAATAATAAAGCACCACATAATAAAAGAAAAATTATTATACAGTTTATATAATATTTAAATTCAATACTTATATCATTGACGTTGCCTCCTCTGCTTCAGTTAAACACCCCAAAAATCATCCAAACAAACGCCACATGACCAACCTCCCACACCCCCAAAACACAAAAAGCAAAAAGATGGAAAAAAATATTAATATCAGCACATCTTTAACATGTCGGATACCGATATATTTTGCATCCCTAACAACTGTGCCACTATGTTCTTGGCTGCAGGCTGCTGTTATAAGCTGTTTGGGCCGATTCTGATTATTTTTTTGTATGAAAATTTAGAAAATATAGCAAATTTGCTAAGTTAGCAACAGTGGGGAGATTATTAACCACAGACATGACTTGGTGGGCTGACTTTCAGACCTTTGCAGAGATAGATTAGATGCATTGGCCAATTCTTGATCTCCTAAAATTAAGGAAATTTATCGGTGCACCCCCACAGAGGACCTTCACCAAAGCTGATCCTGGGCCTGAGGTGGGCCACTCGGGCTGATGGGTATGGAGAGGAGGCTTTGATGGAGCTGAGTGGGATACTAATGAGTTGGCCTTATCAATGGTTGGTCTGTATTCTGTCCTCCTAATGACCAGGAGGATGTGTGTGTGTGCGTGTGTGTGTGTGTGTGTGTGTGTGCGGGTGTGTGTGTTTGTTTCTAATACCTTGTGAGGACCATTTTCCTGACACATGCTACATTGTGGGGACTGAGGCCTGGTCCCCACAAGGGGAAACACTGTTTTTGGGTCAGGGGTCAGATTTAGGACTAAGGTGTGAATTGAGTTTTGGGTAGGGTTAGGGTTAAGTATGTAGTGGTTAGGATTAGGATAAGGGTAAGTGTAAGGTTTAGGCTGTAGAAATGAATAGAAGTCAATGGAAAGTCCCCGCAAAGATAGCCACGCAAACGTGTGTGTGCGTGTGTGTGTGTGTGTGTGTGTGCGTGGGTGTGTGTGTGTGTGTGTGAACAGAGCTGTTGATGGCCCCCATGTAAACATCTCCTCCTTCTTCTCCTCTTCATCCCAGCAGTGCTGATGGAAACCATCATCCTTAGCCTGGCTGATTAATCTACACCAGTGCAGCTGCTCTGCAATAATCTATCTGCTTTAAAAAATGACTCCCTCTGTTGTGAAGGTAGGTGGAGCCTTTGGGGGGGCAAAAAGGCCCACAGTGCTGAGGAGACCTGTTGAAGAGCCCACTGGTGAAAACAGTGAGTCACGGTTTACTATGGAGAGCCAGCAGCTGCGTGGAAACTGACACCAAAGTGTCCGCCCAGACACACTCAGAGTCAATATGTGGACCAGTAAATAATGTCTCCACACTCAACACCAACTGTTGCTTCTACTCAAAGCGGGCCGCTGTCAGTGACAACCGACACACGTCAGTCTTACCTGCCCGGTGCAGCGTGGAGTCAGGTCAAGCGGGTTCCCGATGACCGAGCCGTGTCCGTGGGGAAGCTGGGAGGAGACCGTTCCCTCTCGGCGCTGGGTGTCAGCGCTGCTCTGTGAACTCACGGCGGATAAAAACCACCTGTTCTCTGCCGAGACGCCCCACAGCTTCACTTTCCTCGCACAGCCTCCGTGGGTGTTTAAACCGCGGCTACTTTCTCGTGGCGTGTCAGAGCGAGCGGTCAGCCCACTGTTTGCTTTCTTTTTTTTTTTTCCTCCTCCACTTGGACGAAAACTGCCGAATGTTGTCGGGAGGAACGGAGAGGCGGACCAACCCGAAACACAGGACCAGGCGACTTTGAAGTCAGCGTCTGGTTTGTAGTTTCAGTAAAGGGCTGTTTCACCTAGTTTAAGGAATCTGGAGGGACGGAGGGGGGGGACTTAGCCCCATTTAAAAGGTTGAAAAACATTTGTTGTCTCTGTAGAAATCAGTCATGACAAACATAAACATTAAAATTAATAGAAAAGAACATGAAAGCATAACCCAGTTTTAAATTTCTTGTTGCTAGTGATAGATTTGTTATGAATTTTACCTCTGCATCACAGAAGACTCAGGCTCAGAGACACACAGAGGTCATCAGCCCAACATCCAGGCCTTTGGGCTGTTGGAGGAAGCCAGAGTCTCATGAGAGAAGCCACTGGGATAACATACGATCTCGCTGTGTGGTGGTAAGTTGCCTTTTAGTAAAAAGGTCCTTGGTTTGCCAAGCCGGTGATGTTTCTACATGGAGTTTGCATGTTCTCCTCTCTGGGTACTCTTGTTTCCTCCCCAAAAACATGACATGTCAAGTTAATTGGCCTTTCTAAAATCTCTGACCCCTAGAGGTGACCGCTGGGTCCCTTACAGGTCTGCAAGGACGTGGAGTAAAGAAGATGAACAGATGAACTCCATTTAGACCCAGTGCGTGCCATCAGGAAACACTGAGCTGTGTCTATGTGCAGTATTGTAGGAGTAAAAAAAACACACAAAAAAACAAAAACAAAATGCCCTTTTCTGCGTTTTTGTTTTTGAAAATGGAACAAATATTCTACTGATCAAACTAAAGAACCTCTATTTAATTTAGAATAACGGTTCTTCTCCCTATAACGCTATAAGGCTTTGGACCTGGAACGATCAAATTTAGTCGAGAGTCGAATCTGTAAAACCATTCAAATGCGTCAGTGAACGTTATGAATCAGATACCAACTTCGGCAGCAAGCGGCGCTTCACAGAATCAAGTTACTGCTGCTGCGAGGGATGTGTGGAACTTCCGGAAATATACGAAAAAATGTCAATTTTGACTGAAAAAGCCAGCATAAATACGGAATAAAGAATTTTTAGACCAAATAACAACCCGGACGTTTGTTATCAGTCCTAGACATGCAATTACAGTAAAAACAAATATTTTATGAAACTTTATTAGTAAAATCTCTAATATTGCTTGCTTCCAATTTATCTGCTGTTTTTTTTTTTTTAACCTAATGCCAAAACCCTGACATCACTAATTAATCAACTAACTACTGCCCAAAAAATGTTTGCCACTTCAGTTGCCATCCCTCTGAAGCAGGTACGTTTTCGCAAAAAGTACATTTATTTTTAAGAATCCCTTCCGGTTTGAGTGCATGTTCTACTTTAAGCCACTAGAGGGCGCCACCCTCCTGCTTTCTAATCAGAATAATTCTGTTCCAAGATCCTCTCCTTTGCAACTCTCCTATTTCAGTCTATTGTTATGTTTTCCCCTCTTTTCCAAATAAGTATTTGTTTTTACCTTCAATAAGAACAGCAGTTTTTTTTACAGAAAAAATACTGCTCAGAACACAGACATATATAGAGTAAAAGTCTTTTATTTAAATAAGCATACAAAATGGAAAAAAAAACACTAAACTAAATACAGAGTGTATAAGGCTACAGTTTACTTCCCAAACATTCAAAGCTTGCTGCTACAGTATGTGAAGCTGAAAATAAGCACTCTTATATAAAACAAAAAAAAAACAGTATGGATATCTGCATTGTAACACAATGAATGGATAATGATTTACCAAAGTAGCAAATGTTCTGTGTACATTTCCCCCAGTGATGAAGAGACCCAGAATAGTGCCAGCAGCACGTCGCCCACCTGCCGTGTGAGCCTGGATAAAAAGGAGAACACTGTAAAGCAGGACAGTTGGCTGAAATGTCTTCAACTGCGTTCTTCTCAGTCTGTTTAAAAACCAGAGTGTGACGGCTGCTACACACAACATCCAGCTAAAGCAGCTTTTCAGTACCCAGCTTTATTGAAAAGACATTATGCAACATTTACAAACAACAGTCTACATATACGTATAATATAAAAAGTGACAGTGAAATAACAGGGACCAGCATGAAGGTTACAAGGACGACTATGGAAACATGGCGCCACCTAAACAGGTTTAATGTTTACTGATGGGTGTGAGCAGCCGCTTGTCTAGTGGAGTGTTGACGCTATGGGAGGGGGGAGGAGGTGTGTATGAGAGTAGTGGGCGTCTGGGACAGAGTGTAAACTATTCCTGGGCCTCTTTCCCAGTCATTTTGTAGATCTCAGTGGGCCCATCAACATGGGTGATGGTGGTGGTCAGCTGGATGTCTTCTCCGCTGGTGGCTCCACCGTCACCTACACACACACACACAATTCATCAGAACCAAAATATCCACCTATCACATGTTGGTCTTGACGGGGAAGCAGCACCTTGCATACGTCTTTGTATCCCTCAAAACTTTGCACATTTTGGGATCTTAGGTTATATTTATGCATGTATTCGATGTATGTATTCCAAGTCCAACAGTGAATCTGTGGCTTGAAAATTGAAGATTTTAAAGCTGATGTGTTCTCAAATGGGGGAAAAGATTCAGTCGGTATTTGGGTTGCAGGCTCTTCCATATGAAGCTGCTGTGGTGGATTTCCACCGGCATAAACACTTCCAGCTCTCTCAAACATGAACAGAATCTGGAAAGAGCGCCCCCTCCCACCAGGTGACACCTGGGAACGCTTCCACAACTTCATGCCTCTTATTTTTTTTTCCGTCTCCGACAAGAAGAGAAATGGACGGATGGTTTTTATTGCTTCCTGGTACCGCTCTCCTCCCCCTCACCTCACAGTTTTTTCTCTCTCCCTGGAAGCGAGCCCAGAGTCCAATAGAACCACCATCTCAGGCCAATGGCAGCCTTCATCTCCCCTGGGAATCTGGATCCCTCTCAGTCACCACTACTCCCCCACCCCCCAAACTAAATCTGTGGATAAATCGACAGCTTTAGCGCACAGGCTGGACTCTTGCTCCATAAGAAAGCAAAGTGAGAGTGACCGAGGACTTAAGATAAATTAAAGCTCTCAGTAGGAGCATAGTTACCGGCAATGCACTGACCACTTGACTGCTCGTTTCCGTAGCGTTTGTGTGAAGGCGCATAGAGGAACATGATGGCAAAGACGTACAGGTTCCACATCCCATAGATGCCGGTGAAGAAGGCACTGTTGACCTGCACCGTGCGGTCCCCCCAGTGCCAGTGGCCCTCGTTCACCTGGAATCAGACACACATCACTGCAGACCCGGCTCCAGAGGAGGGCTTTAATTTAATATGAATACACAAATGGTTATATCGCCTTACAAGTAAAATAACTATGTTTATTAGAAAAAAAATTACTTTAATGATGTAAACAGTGATATATAAAAAATGCTGAGTAATTATGCTCAGATTTGCAAAAAAATGAGCTCATACTTTGCAGAAATCTAAGAAGCTGATGTTTCCAGACTACTGGGACATTGTTTCATTTTAAAACATAATCAGGGAATTATGTTTACTTCAGTTGTTATAAAAATGCTAATTTAAATATGATTTAAATTAGGAAACAAAATTTCTTTCAATGCTTTGAAATTGGGCCTCTGTCTCTTTAAAAAAAAAAAACTCATGCTCTTGCTGAAACTCCACCTTCAGGAAGTCATCCCAACATGGCTCCTCTATGAACAACGTTTTTACCAGCTCTACACTGAGAAGTAGCTCCTACAATGAGCTCAGCAGATTCTCACTTGCATTAGCAGATGTTTGCTAGCTGCTGCTGTCTAGTCTCGATCTGGATCTGCTGCGTCGTTGCCAGATCAGCCGATAATTTTTAAGAAGTCGTCTGACGTGAAACTATTACACGCATGGTTTCTGTCGGGCTTCATCACACAAGTCAGAAACCAAGAGGCACCCAATCAAAAGGCTGACCTGGCTGATGATGAAGAAGATGATGGTCATGGCAGCACAGGTCAGCGTGACCAGCATGAGGAACTTAAACCTGAAGATCAGGCCCTAAAAATGGGGGTGAATAAATGACAGGATTTAGAATCACAGCGATCATCAGCACAACGTGCGTTCCAAAATGGGAGGAGCTTATGTTGAATGCAAATATTCAATATGAACAATTTCAATAGATTTTGATCAGCCTAATCTGCTGACTAGTGCTAGTTTCATGAGACAAGTTGATGCCAGGAACATTATTATCCTTCAAGCTAATCAGTTTGAGTTTATTTTACAATTCAATTTTGAAGACAATATAGTCTACACATACTGTTTTGTACGTTTACTGTATTTTATTTAAAAATGAAATAATGTAATCAATACTGATCAGGCAGATGGTGTTTTCTCTTTCCCAAATATTGTCTCTACCTGTATTTTATGAAATACAAGTTTTAATTCAGGTAATAGTTTTGAATCCAAAAGAACGTAACAATTTTATCCCATTTGTGCATCAAAACGTGTATCCCTGACCTTAGTCCAATTTTAATTGAACTAAAAAAAATAAAAATAAAAAATTCACAGCAGATGCTGTTGGCTGATGTGTGAATTGTGGGAGTTCTTAACGTTCATGCATTTCAATTTTCATTCTTTAGCCTTCCGGTCCCTAACCCGAGATACAGCAGTGTATCAGGGTAATTGTAGATGGGGGGGGGGACAAAGAAACAACAACAAAAAAAGAAAATTTCCACCAGAAAATTGTAAGTTTGCCATTAAGCTCAGAAATTTTTTGGAGGGAATTTGCAAAATGCCTAAAACACTAAAATTGAAATTGACAGGTGAGGCTGTCAATCTGCCAGAAAACTACAATTGGCACACCCCCAATTTTCCCAAAACTTCTTAAAGATACAGAAATGTTAGTATATGTGTGTTTATCTATTAAACCAATCAGACCAAACCAAACACACCTCGTAGTGCAGGCGTCTGGCCTTGGACATGGCAGGCAGTGAAGTCCTTTTACCACTGATGTTACGGAAGACTTGAAACACCATGAAGCAAAGGAACAGGAAGTAGAGACAGGCACAGATTCCTGCCACAATTATGAAGGACATCTGAGGATGTACTGGTCAAGGAAGATGATGAATAATCTTATTCTCCCGCCAATGTTTAAACTGGCCTGTCTGTCGTGAGAAATGATACATGGACTAATTATTTCAGAGCGGTGAATAGAAGAACTGAGGCCAAAATGCCTTCAAGTCATGAGGACTCAAAATAAATAAAAATCGATAATGCATTCGTATCTGCAAGCTGGGCAAAAACAGCACAGCTCACATATATGCATCATAATGAGTCTATGCAATGCCTAACCATGTGGCACCACTGAATTAATCCTTAAGATAATCTGGATTAATTCAGTATCTTGTGCCTGTCGATTCTGGTAGTTGATGCAAGAACATCATATTTTTTTAGCTGCTGAACTAAAACCGCTTACACTTTTTAATTTTCTTTTTTCCTCTTTCGGTTCTACTCCACAGGGTTTAAAAAGGATACAGCCAGCTCCGTCCCTACGTCTGAAGCCCAGATGCTGTAGAAGGGATTTGTTAGCTGGACTCCTCTAGAGACACAAAAAGAGTGACAGTGGTGAAGGTCTGTTAATAGAGAATGCATTTTCTTTTCTTCTTTATTACACTTTGCAGCTCACCTCTCACACATGTCAAAGATAAATAGGCAGAAGGAACCAAACACAATCGGCCCAACTTGCTTCCAGTAGACTGAAAAACGGTTTCTCTCTGTCTGGTCCTGAGAGAGAGGCAAGAGAAACACAAAGAACACATCCATTCACAAAATGTGACACAAAACTACTCTTCCTTCTACTGTACTTTATTGTTACACAGTATGTCTGATAAATGTCCCTCAATATCCCTCTGAGTTAAAGACATGATGATTTTTGTAGCTTGAGAAAATGAAATGCACCCTTCAAGGCTCTACACAAAAGCTTTACCGAAAATGGAAATGTTTTCTTTTCTACTTTTCAAACTTGGAAGTTTTGCCCAACTGAAGGTGCCTGTTGCTGAATTTTAGTTTGGTTATAAATATTTATATCTGATGAATGATATATTTATTTAGATTTTTTTTGTCCTTTTCCATCCAGTTGACTTTGAGCTTAGATAGGAAGAAGAGTTGGATTTGTTTTTTAGTTTTATTGTTTAATTCGTTTTTGTTGGGAAAAAAAGGGCTGAAACTGCTGGACTGTACTTTTGTAATGTTTCTTTTCGCACAAAGTTTTGTCAGTATGGTATTGAGTCTATTGATTAGTATGTGTGCATAGTGAGATGTGTATTGTATACTTTTTTTCCTTCCTTTGGCTCCAAAAAAAAAAAAAAGAATTAATTAATTAATTTTAAAAAAAAAAGAAAAGAGCATTTAACAGACACGGTACCATGAGATGTTCACCACAGAAGATGATCCAGAAGGACAGCAGCATGGAGTAGAAGATTCCCTGTCGGATGTCTCCGAAGAGAAGCATCCAGGTCCAGTTGAAGCCCACAGAGAACCACTCCACTGGGATGTTGATGAACGTCATGGAGATGCCCAGAGCAAAGATCACCCTGGAAAAACATGAATACAATTTAAAGCAAAAATAAATAAATAAAAATAATTCCTTTTACAAGATGGCTTTTCCCTGGCAACCGAATGTCAACTACTCAAGGGAATGAGGCTGCTGGCACTTGATTCTCATCTTTATGAAGGTTCATATTTCAGAAGGAAGCCGAGCTGGACAGCAGGTTTATTAAAGAACAAACCGCTCCAAGCCAGGCTGCTAGGAGTCATGATGAGGCAGCTCAGAAAATATTTACTTTCTCACAGATTTACTTTGTTTATACTGTTTTGTCAAACGTAAATGTTTCAGCTCAACCAAATACTAATATCAAACAAAAGAATCAGGATATACTTTAAAAATCCTCAAAGGGGAAATTGCTTATTTATTGGCAAGCTACTCTCATCCAAAGTCTTAAATATAAGCAAATGCAAATCTAATCCTATACATTAAAAATATACATAAGTGTGATACAGTATTCTAAGTAATTTAGATAAATTAATATACACCCCCTCACATCACTGTGCTAATAGAAGCCTCTACATTTAGTATCTTCATTTGACAATTGAGAGAAAAACGAGTCCATAGCAGACAGACATTTAGAAAAAGATAAAAACAACTTGATGGTCCTTATTAGTGAGCAGGCAAGTCTCAGCATGCAATGTGGAAATGACAGGGCAGTGATGTGAGCAGAAAACATGGCGGTAGCCTGAAACAAGCGGGTACAAGCTTCTCTTAGTCACTGATGGAAAGAAAACATCAAGGTAAAGTCCAGGCACGTGCAGAGGGGGGGAGGCAGAGGAGGCTTGAGCCCCCGCCCCTTTTACCTTTGGTGCCCCTAGTTCCTTTTCTGATTCTTTTTTTTTATTATTATTATTATTATTATTATTTTTAATCTGTGCATCAGAAGGCCTGCATGTGCCCCTCAGCAATAATATTTAGCTAAATATAATAACTTAGCAAAATAAACTAGTCTGGTTGCCTTCAGTCTAATAATGACTCAGTTTCTCTTCCTCCATGTTGTTCACCGGGTCCATGGTGAGGAGGAGGGGGGCGGGTCTGAGTCTCTAACTATCAAATGATGGACAAGAATATTTTTTCATAAACTGGTTTGTGATGTTGACGTTAGAAAAACTGTTTCCATTTATATTTTCATAATTGTCCTCGCAATAGCGGGACAAAACCTGCCTCGCCCCTAAACACAGAAAAGCTTCAGCTGCAGAAAAAAGTTCCAGCCAAGTTGTTCTAGAGGTTTAATATATATTATTAGGGCTTGTTGTACGGTGTTTTAAGATCTTGTTCAATGAGCCCTTTTTTAACTTTGAGCCCCTGCCATTCCAAAGGTCTCTGCACGGCCCTGGTGAAGTCTGCTGGATGACAAGTTTTCCCTGAAGTTATTGCGATAAACAATAAATGTTGTACTGAGACCATTTTCAACTAAAAGAACACAGTCTCAAAGATCAATAAACTTTAAATTCTAATAAACATCCAACACTGGAACTGGAAGACATTTCGAATATCCAAAATAAATTCATTCTGACTGAAAAATCGTTCCTGAATAGAACTGCGACCCTGAAAATTGGAATCAAAAGAAACTGAAAGATTCACATCTCTAATAATCATCATCATTCCAGGCTCTTTATGCATCCATCCAAACTACAAAATATTGCCATTTTAATGCAACTTATGTAGTTTTATCACATAGTGAGTCTTTTTAACCCAGAGTTTCCCTCACTTAGAGGAAATCTGAAGTTATATGCTGAGACCTTAGAGGCTAAGCATGGCAGGAACCTCGAGTGAAGCTTTTACAGCATGAAAAAATCATATACTATCCACAAATAGGGCAAGGAGAGTCACTTCTTAAGAGCTTGCTTGTCATCTGGGAATAAGAGCACTGAACTGGAAAAGACAAGTGAGGTGGAGAGAGACTGTGGAGCCGTGTGTGTGTGTGTGTGAGTGTGTGTGTGTGAGGGGGGGCTGCATTTGCTTTCTGGTAAGCCGGTGTGTTTGTGCGTGTGTGTTGTATGTGCAGCATGCATCTGTTGAGTGCTGGAGGATTTTGTAGCATGTTTCACACTTGGCCGGCTGCTTCCTGCGGCACAGACCGCTGCCTCTGTACTGATCCGTGGTCCCGGCACAGCAGGAGGTTACACAAACCCTGGGCCCCTGGACGGATTCACACTGCAACCAGCATGTTGGTTGCAGCAGGAACCAGTGGCTTCAGCGCCCTCTCCTCCTCTCACAGTCCATCCTTTTCGTCTTCCAGCTCCTCTAAGGGACCAAATTGAAGCTTTTCAAATCTGTCTCTGGTACCTAAAAAGTGGGCACCTAAGGGGATAATAATGTCACGCAGAAAAAAAGTCTCGTTTTCACTCTACAACAGGTAGTGTTGTAGAGATCATTACCTGTTCTCAACAAGTATAACTAATTTTGGGATTTTACTAGGGATTCTAGTAATGTGAGCAGTTGAATGGTGTTTCTAAAGAAAGACAGACATTTTAAAGGCCCCTGTTCCAGATGTTGAATATTTGCTGTTCTGGGTTAGTGCAGCAAAATTTACACTACAAGTGATTAAAATCACCAACGATGCAAAGATGAGATCTGAGTTTATGCTGCTGCCAACAGCATTAACTGGCTTCATGCTGTTAGTGTCAGAAAGGGGGTCCTCCAAATGTATTCATATCCTTCAGAAGGTTATTTTTGATTTTAAAGATTTATTTTTAAAAGTTGAACATGTCAAACATCACACAAATACTTTAGATAAATAAAAGAGTTATAAGGGGCAGAATTATGTGTTTTCTGAGCACATTGTGCTATAAAAATGGCCCAATCAAGTCGTTATAAAAATGCTGTATAAATGTCAAATATAACTTAAAAGAAATTTGACTTTGTAGTTTAACGTCTTGAAATTGGGGCTCTGGCTGTTTTAAAACCTCCTGCTCTTTCTGAAACTCCGCCTTCAGGAAGTCATCACAACATTCATTCTCAATTAACCCTTTAACAACGTCTTTACAAGCGTTGCACTGAGAGCTCCTAGTTCAGCTGGTGCGCAGTTCCACCTGATGTTTGCTAACTGATGCCAGCTAGTCTAAAGGAGCAGAATGGGGGAATCATGGAGGACAGCAGCTCTGCGAGGCAGAAGCTCTGAAGCTTGGAAACTGCAGCTCAGGGGAGGAGCTGCTTCTCAGAGGCGGGGCTAGGTCCACCCAGGTGTTTTGTACAGCTGAACGGTTGCCATGATGACAAAAGGATTTCTCAAACATCCAATGGAAGAATCAAAGCAACACTGCAGTTATGTTTTTGATGAGAAAACAACATTTTATATAATAATGCCCCTTTAAACCAAACTTTTCAATCATAATAAAAATTAATATATTTGCAAATGTAGAATAAAATACTGATATAAATTCAGAAATTCTTATTTATAAGACAATCCTCCTCTTATTTATTATAATAATAATGCATTTTATTTGTGAGCACCTTTCAAAGCAGCCAAGGACACTTTACAACATTCAGAACACAAATAAGCAGTAAAAAAAAAAAAAAAAGCTATAAAACATTTGGGAAAAGCAATATTAGATATTGCTTTTATAAAGAATAAACAATGAAAAAAGAAAGGAACTTTTGCAACCACATGACCACTTTTCTCAGAGGAAGCATGGGAGAGCCTTTACTCTGGATTCCCTCTCTAAGGGACAATAAATTAGATTTCTATTCTTTTGTAACTGCGGAAATAAGTGACTTACTTTTCCAGGAGAACGGGCGGTCTGGTCATGAGGGTGATCCGCCTCCAGTACCAGATCATGATGATGAGGATGCTGGGCGTGAGGAAGGTCTTCATGGCGAACCAAACCTGAGTGAAGCCTCCGTTCTGATGGATGCTCTTGAGAAAATAAAAACCATTAATCATGTAGTGTTTTCAGCTGTGAATGGGCTCCAATGCCAACACACACAATCACAGCTATTCTATCAAAACGCCAGGAGAGGAGAGCTTACCACGAGACGAATGTCTCTGATCTCCCCGATCCCAATGTTGACCTTCTTGCGCTCGTTGACCGGCAGGCGGATGTTGATGAGGTAGTATTTGTGAGCCACGCTGCCCACCTCCATGAACGGTAGGGGGTCGCATACGTAGTAACGGCCCTCGTTCTCAATGGTCTGGAAACAGGAATGCAGCAGCAGGTTAGAAACACTTTCATCACTGGCTGCCACAAAAATGCATTTGCTTAATGGAATCAAGGCAATTTTGGGGAAACGGGGGGGGAAGGGGGGTTGTGCTAGGATGAGGTGATTCTCGTTTAAATCGAAATTGAAACATGAAGAGTTTTGCACACAATGGTAATGAGACACAATGAAAGATTGATCTTACTGTAACAATTTTATCTGTTCTAAACCAAAGCATAAAAAACAGAAGAGGATCAACATGGTGTAATGCTTATGTAATACAGAACTGATAAACACAAAGCGACCAAAGTGTTGCACAGGTAAAATAGGCAACCTTGTGAAATAAAATAAATAATGACAGCCTAACGGGAGGCTGTTCCACAATGTAGTAACAGCTGAAAAAGCTTGATCACCTTTACGCACCAGTTTAGACCTTAAAGCAACTAAAATCACTTAGTTTTCAGATTTTAGCAACTTACAAGAACTGTGTGTATGTAATAAATTAGTAATAAAGGATGATGCCAGACAATTTAATCATTTTAATAACCAAAGGTTAAATCTTAACCTCTTAAAGCATTCTCAGATAGAATATAACATGTACAGTTCATGTCAGCTGTCTCAGAATGAGTTGTATTCCACGTGTTGTAATATTCCTAACCTTTTCAGCGGTGAAGTTGCAGTTCAGGTTCCTGTGCTCAAACGAGTGAGCCATCTCTGTCCACTCGCTGACCATATCGTCTCTGTAGGCCAAGCCAACGTCGATGGTAACTACTGCTCCTTCCTCTGGAGATGACAATCACCACAGTAATAGCAAAGCGAGCAGGTGCACCAAATTCTCTGATTTAGAGTCTTTTAAAAGAATTCACACCCTGGCCTAATGTAAAATACTATGGCTGACAGCTGTGCTGGACCATTAAAGCAGGGGAGCTGGACAGGGTTGATGGGAGGATGGCTGCAGCTAGGTGAAGCAAGAAAAAAAAAAAAAAAAAAAAAAAAAAAACCTGCGAGGCTATAAATGTTGCAAAACCAATACATTTTTTTCAGTTCTGATATCGACAACAGATATCTGAGGTTTAGCATCGGCCAATCAGATACAGAAAAACAGTGATGAATTCAACAGAAACTTTTCATTTTTAAAGACAGACATGGATGCACTGAATTACTAATGTGTTTGATAACTCTGCATCAGTACAGCTCACTTAAATACACCAACAACTTAAACGTGTTCAGTCAGAGCAATTAGGAATAGAACTGTCAAATGGTTCAGAAAGTGAATTAAGGAATTCTGAATATAACGTAACATAAGGTTTAGCATAGCATACAATTACACTCAATAGATCCACTCTCATGTTGAAATTTTTTTTTTTTCCAATATCAGGACTGATATAGATATTAATATTGTATCAGTGCATCTTGATGTATACTTTTTTTTCCACAAGGTTCCGAGAGTTTAATTCTCATCAGGCTTCAGGGCACTGAGAGCATCGACTGATTTTACATCATTTGTCTGTCAGTGGTTATGATGAGTCAGCACAGCAAAATTAGGGCCTGGTGACAGACCGCCATGCAGCTCAACTTACTGAGCAAAGTGTGCTGAAGTCAGACAGTCACATTTAAATTATTTTTTTCTCCAAGATGCTTAATTATTTAGCCTCCTCTCTCTACAGGGGCCCATATCTGCTTGATAAAACCTTTAACTAGACACCAGGCTAGTTTCCAACATCCTAGCTCGGCAAGTTATTATGCATTAAAACTCCATCTTTAGATCACGTTACAAAGCAGAGTGTGTCCTCCTCCAGCTCTCAGGAGTGCCTCTTGTGCTGCGAAGGAAATGCGGCTTAAAGAAGAGAAAAGAACCCAGTGGCCTGAGCTGGAGAAAAAGGGACAGAAAGGAGGACAGGAAGAAAGAACAAAAAAAAGAAGGAAAGAGAGAGAAAGGGGGAGAACCAGATGAGAGCTGGCAGCAGAGCGTCTCTGCAATGCTCCTCGGCCGTGCCATTGGTCGAGCCCGACACCCTCAAATGTCAGCTCTCTTCAAGCAAACATTCCACTCCGACCCAGAGGCTATTGCCACGGAAACTAAGCCTGCTCAACAGCTGTGTGAGTGCTGGACACAGGTCAGAGGCAGGGGGGGCAGGTAGGTGACACAGATAATATGGGCAACACTTGTCAGGAATGAACGGGATGAAAACTGAAAAATAAAAACAGGGCAGCCCAAGCAGGAAATGCTTTGTGTTCATTTGTCAGAATCAGCTGATATTTGACATCACCAGCTTTGATCAGGATTATAACAGGTTTAAAAGGCCAATTTAATAAATACGGCACACCTGGCTCCACTGACTTCAAAAGGGCAATATGAAATCCCTTTTATTATTTATCCAAATTTCTTTGTTGTTGTTTTTTTTTCCTGGATTCTATTTTTTCCTGTTGTATTTTTTCCATAGTATGCAAATATGGCCCAAATAAATAAAAAGTAACAAATTAATAGCTAGAGGTCAACATTTCCTGTTATTTTGTGTCACAACTGAAACAGACTGCTGTGGCTCAACAGAACGTTGGTGTTAAAAGTGTATTTCCTGGGTGTGCTCCATTTCACATAGCATCCCGCTGTCAGAAACACAGAATAAAGCACCCCGGTTTCCCAGAGCACCAAAGCACCTCGAGTTACTGAGAGAGATAAAAAGATGAATTAAAATGAGTCTGCAGCATCTGGCAACGAGAGGTATCTGTGGACTTGGCTGAATCACTAATTTGTTTGTCAGTAGGCCAGCCTGCAAACAACTCAGACTCCTGACACATTCCCACTGAAGCCTGCCAACACAGACAGCCAGGAAATTACCTTCATGACTCGGCTGACGTTTAGATGAGCTGCAACGCCAACAAAATGACACGTTTCTACTAAATAGTTTACCAAAAACATTCCATTGGTTCCATTTTGCGGTTTGGGTTCAAAAGTGTACAAAAAAAATCTAAACACATTCTTGTTTTCCAGATTGCAAAAAGATTCACATTTCAACAATGGAACACAGTTAGAGGCTCTTTCCCAGCATAAGCTCAGGATAAGAACCAGCTTTTTAGTCTTTTTACCTCAGTCTTCCACCAGAACAGGTGAGCTGCAAAGACATCCTCTGATACAGCTTAAGACAAGATGAGGTCAAAGGTAAACTCCACAAACTGGATTCACGTTAGGACTAAACTGTCTGACAGTAAAAATTCCTCTGAATTCCTCTGGCGTTTGCAAACAAAGGCTGAAAAAGAAGGGGGCAGGAGGCAAGGGAACTGCACTGGAATTTATAACATGAGCGATTAGATTTGCCAAAGGGTAAATATTGCCAAGAGCTTTTTAGTCAGAATATTTTCTTTCAGGTTGTGAAACTGTAAAACACTAAAGACAAAATGTGGATGGATTAAACCAGATATTTAAATGCACTGGAAAAGGTTATTTGCTGTATGGCAATAAAATACAGCATACAGCAAAACCATAACAAGCCAGTTGAAGGAAACCCAAGATGTTTTGCACTGCAAGACTCAGATACAATTATTGCACATACTAAGAAATGTATGGAAAGATCTGAATTTGAAGAAATCAAAAACACAAAATAAAATCTCTTCTTTTTGGCATTAAACAAACGAACATAATTTGGGTAATCTCAATTTAAATCACTGTGATTTAATGTCAGGCAGTTAGAAGGAATAGTTGTTGGTCACACAGTGTAAACAGCTGGTTAACTCCAGACATGCAAAAGAGATGTAGAGAAAAAATAATTACACAAGAACTTCATAAAATTGCTTCTAGGTAGAAGTTAATACCTTTTAATTCTAACCTTCAGTACCTTCCTCTCAGTCTAGTACAACCTGATGCTGCAGCCCTTCCTAAAGTTTCGTAAAGCTGCTTTGGTTCTCACCGATCTGGTTGTACATCTTGAAAGCGATGTCGAACTGCAGGATGACCAGCATGAACTGGAACCAGGGGCTCATCTCGTTCTTGGGCATGGGAATGTGCGCAGCGAACACGATGTTGTTAGCTTCGATCCTCTTAGCCATGGCCTCGTCGAACGTCTTGATTTTCTCACACTGGTTAACACCCCATGGCGTGAACCACTTGGTCTCCTGGGGGGTTTTGATTTTGTCCACACACTTTGTTGCCAGGTATTCCACCGCACTGGTGGGACTGGGAGCTGTGGGACAGATAGAAATGTTGGGATGAACGTTACAATAAGTACTTCAGGAAAGCTTTATTCTGAAATCTCTACAGTCACACGGTTTGAGTGCAATTAGCAACTGAACAAGCTGATGAGTTCAAGTGTTTTCTAGAACAACATAAAGACAGTTCCTGCTCACTGAGGCACTAAGAGGTCAGTGAGGAAGGCGGCACCACTTCCTGCATTCAGATTCATGAGCTTCACAAGAAGTTGATAGTTTCTACTCGCATGACATCACTAAAACATTGAGTTCCTGCTGAGAGAGCTCAAAGTAGGATGTGAACTTTGTCAGTTTCCGGGTGGAAACACAAGTATAAGACTCATTTCCTGGAATGTAGATGCAACGGCTAAAGAAATTTAACTGAATTGACTTTATTGCCAGTAGGATTGCACCAATCGATAAGCCCCCGATTTTCTTAATTTTGGCCGAATAGCAAATATTTCCACAATAAATCAATCTTAGCCACTGTTCGTATCTACATCCACAAAGGTCCAGAAATCAGCCACTTCCCCCTTTGCGATGCCGTAAAAGAGACTGACCAGGCCATTGGGTCACATCTACAATGGAATCATGGCAATTTTCAGAAAAAATAAAAATAAAAATAAATAAATAAATAAAACATCTATGAAATTTTGACGCCGGTGGTTTTTTGGCCGATGTATTTAAGAAGACTGAAATTGACAGCTGATAATGTCTGCAAGCACAAAAGCCTTTTTGGGCAGCCTTTTCCTTTCACGAGTCAACCGCTACAGACGGCCATGTTGTCTGAGACATTGTGCTTAAATAAATGAAGTTGCCACAGAGATGCAATAACAGCAAATGACTTCAACCCATTGCAGAGCCAGGCCCTGCATTAATCACAGCAGACAGCAAATAAACATCTCAGGACTGTCTGCACCGGAACCAAAACTTTTACAGCAGCTAAAGCCACTATGTATGCATATATGGCAGCGCAAGACGAGAAAAAATAAATCCGTTTCATTTTCAACTTTGAGCATCAACTCCAAATATCAGCATGGGAAATGCATTTAGAATCCCTCAATACTTTTAAGCAATACATTAAAGTACAAAACAACCAGAGGACACATGCAAATGATAAAACTGAACAAACTTAAGAAAATATTCAACTTGTTGAATATGGTGATCGCAATGATGGCAATTAATCCAAATTTCCATCACTCTTCTCACGATAATAGTAATTTAATATGTTGCAGTTTTTATGTTTTTTTTACTTTATGCAGTTTCTCAGCATATGCTTCAACTGGACAAGAATATTTTCATACAGTAATGACCCAATCTCAATAATTTAACCGCAGTCCAAAACAAGCCATTTTTAAATAACCAGCACAATCTTATACAGTTTATTATTATAAATAAACTAATTATTAAAAAGTGTTAGTCTTCTGCTTTGGGTTCATATATCAAACAAACTATACAGATATAATACTTAAAAAAATATTTCTTCAACTAGTTTTAATAATTTTAAAAAAAGTTGCTGGTGTCTATGGCATCAAAACCAGTTCATTATAACTTCACCACCTAACCAACCACCTCTTTACAGTATAATAAACAATAATTGCACAATCCATTTTTTTTTTTTTATTTATGTTGAAATTATAGATTATATGACATATGTGTTGCATTATTACATCCCAATTCAAAAAAGTAACATTTACTGTTGTAAACATAAGCTAGAGCCACTGGTGTTCATACATGGCAACAAAAGGACATCAAATAGAATCAACCCCCCAAACCCCCAGGGAGTTTAATTACCAAGTGGACCTGTGAGTCCAGCAGGTCCACAATGATGGCCGCCCCCTCAGCCCGCTTGACCCCATGCCATGCCACCGGGTTTGTCGGGAAACAAGAGGGGAGAAGGAAAAAAAAGAAAAAGCTTTCTTCTCAATTACTCCCGCAGCCCCTGGCTGGCGAGCAAACACAAAAGAATCTGGCTTCATTAAAACCATCTCAGCCAGGAAAAAGCCAAACAAGCCAATTTATCTGAAAAGTAGCTGGAGATGAGAGGGACTGTGGGGAGGGAGACGGGCTCTGGAAGTTCCCAGGTTCAGTCCAAAGACAAACCCAGGTATCTTTAGCAAGAGCTCAACCTCTAGCAACTTAATATAAATGTGTGTCAGAGTTTTAAAAAAAGAAAAACAGAGAAGGAGAGAGAGAAAGTGTGGAAGCGGCTGGATATGAGGAAGCATGACAGCATCTCCTCTTAAGAGCTGAAGGCAAAACTGAAGATTGACAGCTGGGTTTTGGGAGGTTTCTGTGCGTCGCTGTCATGATGGGGAAAGAGAAAGAAAAATGTCGGCTCCATCTTCTAACAGAAAGGAATTTGGGGGAAAAGGAAGATGCTCATGGGAGAGTAAAGGGAAGGTAGAGATGCTGCCTCAGGGTCCCACACACACTGCAGAGGATGCATACAGAGGGAGGAGGTGAGACTGAATAAATTAACTGGAGGAAAGAACTTTTGAGTTTGTTTCAAAGTAGTGCAAAGACACTATACATTTATATAGTAAAGGAGACGGCGGTGCTTAATTTGGAAGAATGAGGCCCTAAGCCAGGGGTGTCAAACTCCAGTCCTCGAGGGTCACTGCCCTGCAGTTTTTAGATGTGCCACAGGTACAAAAAAAACGCTGGAATGCAATGGCTTAATTACCTCCTTCTTATGTAGATCAGTTCTCCAGAGCCTTGCTAACGATCTAATTATTCTATTCAGGTGTGGTGCAGCAGAGACACATCTAAGAGTTGCAGGGCAGTGGCCCTCCAGGACTGGAGTTTGACACCTGTGCCCTAAGCAGAAGGACATTTTGGAGCCAAACTCCAGTTAAGCTCAGCACCTAACAGCACCATCTGTTTCCCTTTCATATTGTCCATGGTTCACACTTTTTACCGTTTTGCATTTAACAAATTGTTCATTTTTTCCCCAACATTTGTTTTCTGTAGAAATTCTAAAAAGCTTCCCAAAGAGAAAAAATAACTGGATACAAGACTGAATATTGGTTTAAAAATATAATCAAATATGCATTTTATATAAGTCATATAATAATTATCGATGAGTTTTTGTTTTAAATATCTGGCGTAACCTTTCCTGTTTTAACCAGTTTTCACTCCCAGCCACTGAGACACATTTTTTACAAAGGCTTACCTGGCCCAGATGTTTTGGGGACCCCCAAAACATGCAAATATGTACACATTTTTGTTTTGTTTGAAAACACGGTATTTTATTAAAGTTTCTATAGGAAAGTACTACGCCCAGGGGTTGACGGGGTTTGCATGTTTCCAGCAGAATGCCTGGGATACCCTGCTCAGAGTACTTCACTTCAACCATGTGACTGACATTAACATAACAGACTTGGTTCAATATCAGAATAAAATGATATCTGAAATAATCAGCAGTCAATGAATCAACAGATATGGCAAACGTTAGAGAGTGTGATCAGTTACACACTTGTGGCCTCAGCAAGCACGAACAAATCTGATCTCTTTAAGAAGTCATGTCTTTAAGAAGTCATGTCCCATAGCTCCCATAAGGAGCCAATAATAATGTCCTTATCATGATTTATTCTTGGATGCTATAAACCTGGCATTATGACTTTAAGATTTTAGAACTTTTTTTTTTTTTATAGAAAAGGTGTCATGTTTATGTGGACAGTTTAGACTAAACCATTTCCATGTACACTAAAAATCTTGTGACTATCAAGCCCTTTAAAAATAAAAGAAAGAAAAACTTATGTGGGTAGGGCACCAAGCTTGGCTTTAGCCCAGGGGCCCACATCTTGCTAAATCCGGCCCTGCCGCCAGTGTAGTTCAAAGAAAGGAAGGCAGCAGTCGTAGCATGCAGCATACACTTTGATAGGCAGCAGTGATTTTGGCTTAAGGTGCTCTCCGCCAGCGTTGTTAGCTACAAGTTCGAGCAGGTCGGCTATTATTTCTGTGAAAAGCTTTTTGTTAAGCCGACAAAAGTTAAGTGCAGCGTCAACAAACTACTTTAAACTCCGCGTTTTCCCCCCCGTTTCTGCCGTGTGCTTTTTAACAGGCGCGCGGACACACAGCCGAGCGCTAGCTAAGCAGCAGATAAAGTGGGATAAAGGAGGAATACTTACCAATTAACCCGCCGACCATGAAGGCGAGCGCCTGAAACAAAAGCAGAGTAACTCCCAGTATCACCAACTTTTTGGTGCTCATGTTCTCGATGATAGCTCCCGCCATTGTGAAAGAAATGTTACGTTCAATAAAAAAAATTAAATAAAAAAAAAAAAAACGAGCGAAAACCAAATATTACTGTGGTGGAAAAGGGAGGAGAAAACGCTGTGCATCCGCGACAAGCAGGAAAAACGAGCTGAGCTGAGCTGAGCTGAGCTGGGCTGAGCTGGGCCCCCTCCTCTGCTCTGCTCCTGCCTTTCAACTTCGAAGGAGGGGGGGGGCAGGAATCACATGACCGAATAGCGCCGTGCTTTATCCCCAAACAGCCAACGCACACTAGACCGGGGAAGATCTGCGGAGCGCCACCGCATTGCAATAGAGGCTGGTAATGCAGGTTACGGTGCTGCCAGATGCCTAGAATTGCGCCCCCGCCTGCGGGCTATTTAAAGGAAGCTTTCAGGGGTCCCATCCCACCTAGAGGTCAATAGTGGGCAATAGACTTTTTCCACTGACATCTATCTTCTTAAAATGTAACAATAAGAATGGAATTTTGACACATTTACTTTCAATATTACGAGTTTATCGATAGTAGTTTGCTAAAAACCCCTTTGAAATTGCTGGCTTTCGTATTTATGTCTATACATAAAATGGAGCATGTTTTATAATTTCATGTTCTTCTCTGTTCTAGAGGTTAAAATGTGGGCTCTTGAAGCACTGACTCCAGCCCATGCCTTGTGAAGCTCCACCAAATGCCTGAAATGTCTTCGCTTCACAGTCAAATCAACACTGAAGTTAGTTCTGCTTTGTGAACACCTTTGTCTGCCACACTTTTACCTTCCACTCAGTTTTCTACTCATTTTATACGCTAGGATTCAGCCCACTGTGAACTGGCAGTTTTTTTAGGAAAATCTTTTTTTTTCTTCTGTAGATTATACTTGTTGAGGTGCTGTAAGTGAGGTATAAGTGGCATGGCAAGGCAAATTGTTTGTATAATACATTTCTACATTTCAGCAACTAGACTATTCAAATTGCTTTACATGATGAAAATATGTAACAAAAAAAAAAAAACGTTACATTGGAGTGGGGCAATAAAGGTGCTGTAAAGATGGAACATAAGCTTTAAAATCATGTTTCAGTTAATATTAATTGAATGCAAGTGTAAACAAATAGGTTTTTTCCGTGGTTTAAAGAAACTCAGGGCTTCAGCATCTTTAAAGGTTTCTGGAAGTTTGTTCCAGATTAAAGGAGGGGTCTGGTTGCCTTCGAAAGGACAGTGCAGATGTAGATTAAGGTACTGTCTTCCTTTTTTATTTATTTATTTGTTTGTTTGACAGATGTTGCAGGATCCGATTTCTCGGTGACACTTGAATTTCCAGTTTTTTAAAATGTTCACAGACCCAAAGGTTCCAACGACAAAGTTTTATTTAAAAGCCATTCGCAAGAACATTTCAGGATCATTTAAAATGGGAACGAACACACTTAGCGTTTCCAAATCTTACACGGTGGGTCCTAAAATTCACAAGCAGGAAATTCGACAAAGAAATGCAGGATGTAACTGGAGTGTGTTCTGTACAACTTTTTCATACTAAACATGACACAAACAGATATGGGGGGTTTGTCGACTGACGCCAGCAGAACACAGAAACACAGCTATTTTTGTTTTTTTCATTTTGTTTTACGTTTTACCTGAGGTTCTTGGTAGGTGTTATAATCTCTTGCTATACAAAGGCAACAAGCTCTGACTGTAAGCTGAGCGAACCTGATAACTGTGGCAACATTATTATTGGCACTTAGGTATTTGAATAAAGCAGGAATTAATCTGCAACAATGAGAGCTGAAAGGTAAGGAGCCGGAGTGCAAGGGACAAGGCTGGAGTTCTGTGTTCAGAAACGGGCCCGGATCCTCTCCAGTGGATCCTTGTCCCACATCTTGGGATCCCAAGCCTGGAACCAGCCAGTGAACGTGGGAGGCTCCACCCCCTGCTTGATGGTGGTGATGGGCAGTCCTTTTCGACCAGACGGATCCGAGTCCACGTAATCCTTGGCTGCAATACGACAGGTGAAAAGAGAAAAGAAACAGAATTTTATAGCTTCTACTCTGCAGACACTAGATGTTTAAAATTTAAGTTTTCAGCTCAGTCTTAATCAGTTCAATTCAGTTTATTTATACAGCGCACATGTCATCTCAAGACTCAGCTCTGAACTTCGACTTCCAAGACAAATCGAACACAGCATGAATATCCATTCTGTCCACGGAATGTCTTGGACGTTTGCAAGAGGAGCTACAACGTGACGCTGGGAAGAATCTGGGTTTCCCTCCTGGATCTAGATCTAACATAAGACGGATGTAAAATAAGTGGAATCAGCACAATCTTACAGCAACCTTTTCTCAAACAAAAATCTGAAAGCCACTGTACTTAAATTCCCAGCAATTTTAAAAGAATCGTCTATTTTTGTCACGCATCTTAGATGTGAAATTTAACTTTGTGATAATTCTTTAGGGAGCCTAAATGACCGAAACATGATACATTTATAATCTTCTTTAACTTTTTATTGAAGAACCACCACAGCTGTTCATTCAGAACACCTAACAGAAGAGAATCCCCTCTGTGTTTGTTCACAGCTCTAATGTAACCAACCTATTTTGGGAGCCCCGCTTCTTTCCTCTGCATTCGCCTCGTTGCCAACCCAAAGGAAGAGCTGCGGGGGAGGAAAGAGACACAATAAGTAAAAAAGCTCAATCAGGCAGCCTGCAGCTAAGTGCGATGCTCAAAACAAAACCACGACTCTGCACAGTCTGTGAAACTTTACATGCTAAAATTATATTTCGGGAGTGAAAAAACTGATCTTACCTGGTCCCAGGCATCCAGGATCATGACATCATCAGTGGCCAGGTCTGACTGTGTGAAGTCTCCTGGCACTTCTTCCACCTGAGCACCAGTGCAAATGGAAACTCAGATTGACAGCATGCAGGTTTTACTAATGCATTATAGCTCAATGATAAAATGTCTTTAACTAATATATATTTAGCATCTGTGAATAAAAATGAAGGAAATTGTTTCCCACTTACAATAAGCCTTCCGGTTTTGTTGGAGCAGCCAAACAGACGAGGAGGTCTGTCTCTGCTCTGCAGGCTCTTTGACGTCTGGTACTCCTTTTTGCCACCCAGAGCAGACCAGAAATCAGCTGGAAAGGAAGAGAAAACAACAGCTGTCAACTGAAAGTAGTTTGCTCCGTCTGGGTAACCGACTATCTGTTTGCTTGAAGGAATGTAATTTTTCTTTATGCTAGTCCAATGAGTTCAAGTCCTTAGGTAGTGAGATGCTTAAAAAAGGACCGGATTGACCAGAGCTTTCTCACATGGAGCATTGACTAACACAGCACAGCCCCACCCTCACCTGTTGCTGCACTGCTGGTCAGATGTCTAGCACAAGACAAATGGGACTGTTCTTGCCAAATGCAAAGATAGTCATGTCAGCATATTTGTTAAAGGGGCAGTATTATGTGTTTTCCAGGTATATGGTGCTATTTTAAAGCACAATTAAATAACTGAATTACCTTGTGCTGCTGTAAAAATGCCATATATATGATTATAACTGAAAAGAAATTTACTTCCTAATTTAACGCTTTGAAATTGGGCCTCTGTCTCTTTAAAAACTCCTGCTCTTTCTGAAACTCCGCCTTCAGGAAGTCCTCAAAACATCACTCCCATATTAACCCTTTAGCAAGTTACTTACTGAGAAGTAGATTATATCATGAACTCAGCAAATGTGGAGTTCCACCAGGTGTTTGCTAATTACTACTTGCTAGTCTAAAGGAGCTGAGCTGGAGAAGGTGGAAGCTTGGAAACTGCACCTCTGAGGAGGAGCTGCGCCTCAAAGGCCAACCAAGTGTTTTGTACAGCTGAATGGCTGCCATGGAGATTAAGGGATTTCTCAAACAAGAATCAAAGCCACACTCCAGGTATGTTTGTGATTAGGGAATAACGTTATAACATTTTACACGATACTGCCCCTTTAAGTTCTTCTTTCTCTCCTGGCCCCATGCATCAATTCCCAACATAATAAAATTCAAAATAAAATCATGTTGTCTTTTGGTTTTGTTGTTCCACACCAAGACTGTCCCTGGCTCCCATCTCAATACCATTAAAAAACGTTCATGACCTGGTGGTATTCATGACAGGAAATGAATCACAGCCTTCTTGCTCTGGAGATTTGATGAATCATCTCCGTCTAGTCAAATTAAAACCAGACCTGAAGCATATGTACAATATATTATTCTTGTTATTTCTTTGTTTTTCTGCTCTTTTATTATTTTATACAATGTATTGTACTGTGTATTGTGATTATGTTTACAACGATTGGGTAGTAAATACTGAACACAAAGACTCTATTTTAAAAAAATCTATTAAATTATTGTTGAACAACCAACTGACTAGTGTTTTCTCCCAAATTTTGCTGTCAAAATTTTGTGGACTAGTGTAGCGTGGCCACCAGGAGGAGTATGGAATAAAGTAATTAGCCCACAGCTGAGGTAAAGTGCTTGTGTGAGCGAAAAAAAATAAATGTCATCTCAGTTCAAAAGGCTAGTAAACAGATTCATTAACGAAAATCAAAAAAATAAATATCTAGATTTAGTTTTATAAATGCATAATATAATTCCAGTTAATTATTTTCCCCCAGTAATCGCTTTGTTTATTTCAGTTAATGAAAATATTCTCTCAATTTCAGTTTTTTGTTATTTCATTAGTTTTAGTTAACTATAATAACTTTGATAGCCAGTTGTCCATTGAAGGACCAGAGCTGGCCAGCTGGTAAGAATCGCATTAAATCGTCCACATCTTTATCTGCATGCGTTGACTTTGAGACCCACCTGGCTCCTTGCCCTCTGACACATTGCTGGGACTGCCACCCAAAAAGCCCACAACATGCTTGACTGCGTTTATCTCCTCCTCACTGGCTCCTACGCCTCGCCACACAAACAGGCCTTTTGGGGATTTCAGCACAAACACGTCATTGGTGTTCAGGTTGGAAGCGGAGGCCTCGACCTGAAAGGGGAGGTAAGGAAAACTTAGAACCTGTGCTACACCCCATAAATCATCATCCCTGCACACCAACTCACCTCCACGGCCCGTGTGGCACCGGATGAGCTCTGGCGGATGTGAAAGAGACGAGTGGCGGCGGCCTGTGACTGCCCGTCTTTACGAGAAGTTCCGCCACTGTGGATGATCATGGGTTTGCCCTTGAAGATACTCATCAGGTGGGGAGGCTCTTGACCCTGAGTCACTCTCACCTGTGGATAAGTGGAACTAAGTTATTTATTTAATCCAAAGGAGAGGGCAGCAGCTTCTCCAGTTACTGCAACTAGGTCACAGTTGCAATAATTGCAGTGCCACATATTGGAAATGTTCTTCAGGTAATAGGAGGCTGACTTTTTAACTGTCTTTATGTGACTTTGAAGGTTCAAGCCTGAGTCCATCACTACTCCCACTACATGCATTGGTAACTAATTGCATTATTTCTTACAATCCGAGCGGAGAAATAAGAGGGGCACTGAGATGGAACCTTGGGGTACCCCTCATATGATTTCTGTCTGATGAAAAATCACGTACTGGTACAAAGAAGTCCCTGTTCTTTAGGTAAAACTCAAACCAGTCATGTACTGGATCAGAGGGTCCTTTCAGTAGTATGTCATAGTACCAACAGAACCATTATATACCATGACAGGTTTCCCCACAGTTCATATTAGCATGTATGCAGATGTCACTTTGACAAAGGTAGTCAACTGGATATTCTGTTTATTTGAAATGTTTCTTCTCATGCCTGTAATTCACTGTTCATTCCCTTGTTGCCATGGCTGTTAAATGATTACCCATTACAGGAAGTTAGCAAGTCCTGCATCAAATGAGTCAAGACATAAAAACTCAGTAGAGTGAGTTTATTTTAGCATAACTTTAAAATTTATCACTAAGGAATTAAATTTTGATACCTTGGTGTTCTTTTAAAAGGCTACTGTAAAATTATAGTTTGTTAAAAAAAAAAGAAAGTAAGGCACAGTGCCCTCTGCTGGATATCTGCAGTAGTTATTTTTGTTTGTGTTATCAAATGAAATAATATTGAATGGATTTTTAGATTAACATGGCACTACAGTTTTATTTTATGTGATTGATTTGTTATCAAGTTGTAACTTGATAACAAATAGTTATCAAGTTACAACTATTTGTCAAGCTGTACCTAAAGGTGGGTGAATACATTAAAAATAAAGCAAATGTCATATTTTCAGTCCTCTGAATTAATTTAATGTCTCATTAAATTTCAGTTTTCAAAAAAATATTAATTTTATCACAGTTTTCATTAGAAGTCTTTTTTCTCTATTTTGTATCAGATAAAGGACTTGCAAATGCAACTTAGCTTAATCTGGTAGAGTGCATCAAACAGTGATACTTTTGTTTGCGCTGTACACTGCCACTTTGTAAATGTAGTTTGTTATTATGATCTATGACTTTCTGAACTAGAAACCAGTTTGCTCTGTTTGCCTGCATAACTAAGAGGTGTCTGTGTGTCGTGTTCCAACCTGAACTGGGGATCCTCCCATTGAGTCATCCAGCTTCACTGTGAGAAATGCTGAAGCAGCCAGTTCGTCCTGCGTGCATTTCAGCCCCTGCCTGACGGAGGAACACACAAATAGTCTGAGAAATTCTCCTTCTGCACGTTTCCGGCATTTCTAACTGTGTCTGTGCTCCGGTTCCTCACCAGGTGTAGATGATGTGTTGCTCCCTGCTCCCCTGTCTGTAGCTGTAGAGGATGAGGTAACAGTCTCCGCCGTAGAAGTGGCCGTGAGTAGCAGGATCTACAAGGACCTTGTCTCCGCCTTCCACTCGCCAGATCTGAACACCAGAGAAGGTTTTTTTTTAGTTAACGAATGAACAGCATAACAAAAATTGAAACTGAGGAAACACTTTCGTTAACAGAAATAAATACAAACAATAATCGATGGGGAAATACTAACTGGAATTATGTTGTGCATTTATAATACTAACTAAAACAAACAGAAATTATTGAAATAATAGCCTTTGATTTTGTATTTAATAATCTATCTCAAACTGAGGCAAAACTGCTATTTTTTCCCACACAGGCAGTTTGTGTGAGCTGTCAGCAGAACTTACACCAGTATACAAAATAACGAATGCAAAAGCTGAGAGAAAGCATAAGTCAGTTGGTTGTTCCACTGTAATTAGACATTTTGAGAAAATGGAATCTTCAGTATTCATTACCCAATTGATGTATACATAATCATAACAAAAATACTTCGACCTTTTTGATTTCTGCACCTTATAATTAACCAAAATAAGAAAAACTAAAACTACTACTACATTAAAAAAAACTAAGCTAAATCTAAACAATATTTACACTGCAAGAACACAAATTAACTTACAAGTAACTTTTCAACAAGGTTATTATAGTTAACTCATTTTTCTCTAGATTCTAGAATACTGCATATATTTTAGAACATTTGAAATAAGACAGAACTAACTTACAAGTAGATAAAGGACTAGTTCCTTACATAGATTATTTAACTTATAACAACACATTTTTTCTCTTGTTGTAAGTGAAATAATCTGCCAATAGAACTAGTACTTTTTCATTAACATTAAGGAGTTATTGACTTAAAACAAGCTGGGACATGTTGTTAAAAAGTTACTTGTAAATTAGTTTTGTCTTATTCCACATGTAATAAGAAATTTTCACCAGAAGCTCGACCAAAAGTACTTGGTAAGATTTTGTGTTTTGCAGTGTAACTGATAATAACTAATAAAAACAAAAAAACACACTCTAAAAACTAGTTAGACTAATGACATTACACAAACAAAAAGTAACAGCAAAATTAAACTAAACTATCCTGAAAAACCAAAAAGTATCATAACCCTGTTTTTCACACAGGCTGGCGACCCGACTCTCTGTGCCAGGTTGTTTTTAGAAACACTCTCCTACCTGGATCTTGCCTTTGCCGTCGTCCACCATGCCATGCTGGGCAGCCATGGCTGTGTTTGAGTGCAAGGTGGAGGCATCAAAAGGCACTTGTTCCACTTTGGCGATGCGACCGATAGCGTAGGCCTTACTGGGTCCTGTTGTCTCATCCTTGTCCCTCCAGTCGCTGAAGAACTGCTTGAACAAGGTTGTTTCTGCTCCGGCAGGAAGGACTTGAATCTGCAGATGTAACTTGACTGTTAGCTTTAGCTTAGCAACACTTTGTGGGACTTTTTTGACTGGTTAGGCATGCAGGGACCTTACCTGTGTTTTGTTGCTGTAACCCTTGTCTTTGATGAACTGCTGTCCTGCAGACATGGCGGCTTTACGCTCAGAAGCATTGGCCTTTGGACCTGTTAGAGTCAAAAGGAGAAGGCCATCAGTTTATACTGTGGTGCAATTCTAATTTAATTAAATGCTCTGTATAAAAATATAATGACAGCAAGAAATACTAAAATGTAGTTTTTGTTCCTGTTTGGCTTTCCACTCATCATTTTCATAATCATATTATTTTGGACTTTTAATATCACTTTAAGTTATGCTCTGGAATTGTAGCAGCTCCGTTATGTTAGCTGTGATTTATTATTTTCATAGACTTTTGTTCATAAGTTTTTTTTGGTTGAGGTGTTGCATGTTTGCACAACTGTCCCCTCTGGTTTTAGATACAGTGCGGCTAGTAGGACTTTTGTTCTTAATTATTACTTCTGAACAGTTGTTATGACGTACAATGGTGGCAGCAAGATTTTGCTTTTCACAACATGGTCAGCTGATTAACATCTCAAACACACATGAATTTTGACCCCGAATCCTGAAAGAGTTCTAAAGGGGTCTTTGGTGCAGGTCTTTACCAAAAAGAAAAATGAGAAGGAAGAAGTTCATCCCATCTCTTTCATGGATCATAACAGACAAGGATCACGTCCCCGACTCCATCGTCTCTCAGCCAGACAGAGACTTAAAGAGGAGCAGCAAAAGCAAATGAGGTGGATTAGTAATGCTTGCTGTGTCGTCCAGGACATGTTACTGTGGACAAATTGTCCTGATCATGGCAGTTATAACTGTCATACAGCAACAGTCTTCAGTCAGAAGCTTCTTTAGATTCAGTGTGAGACCGACTGCTACCAGAGATCCTTCCTTCTCACAGAATCACCATCCACAACCACTCTCTAATACTTGGATACTATGAGAAATAACAATGTTTAATTTCCTTTTGGGATAAATTAAGTAAACATGAATGCACAGTTCATCCATTTTATGGGACAGACTTTGGATTTGGGAACACCCTTTGGGAAACCTACTGTTCCTTGGCTTTATCCATTCTAGTTGGTACATGTGTCTGGAATTACCATCATGTGATGGAACACCCAGTGGCATTAAAGTTCCAACTGAATCTGTCAGCCATTGATGTTAGAAAAATTGTTCAATAGCCACCATGAAACCTTTATATTATTAAAGAATCCGCTGTCTAATAACTAACACATTCATGAATGACACCCATCGACAAACCAAATAACTTTTAACTGTTTGACCACAATGACTAGAATGTTTGGAGGATTCCAGGTGGGGCTTTTCAACCTAGCCACACTGCAGTAACTGGCAAGCATGACGGTGGCAGCCTCATGCTGAGTGTCACCGCAAATGGAAGGAATAATCAGGAAGGACTAGCTCCAATTTCACACCAACAATAAGACGGTTTAAACCAAAGTTTTTTTTAAAGCGGGGCCCATGGGCATCTGGGGGGCCACCAGAAGGGGTCCCAGAAAGCTGGAGGGAAGAAGAGAAAAAAAGAAGCCAAAATAAAAAAGATTAATGTAATAAATTTTTTTATCATAAATTTTAAATCGAAATTTTTTTTGTCATAAAATCTAACGTGTTTTTCAGTCATTATAATAAAATGTGAGTTTAACTAATTTATTAACAATATTGAATAAACAGTTACAATTATTAATTAACATGACTTAATTATGTTAAGTCATTTAAACCTTGTTTGTGTAACTTTTTTGTCTTTAGCAGGATAAATGTCTCATTGCTGCGGGGCAACAGCTGAAAAAATTGCCATTTGCCTATTTTTGGAGCATTTATAGAAATATTGATTAATGTGGATTGTCCCTACCAAGTAAATTAAATTAAAATAAAATTAAATTTGCTAAGTTTATATTTCTGATTGACTGTCAGTCAAATTTACCAAGCAGCTTTGCTCCTCAAGCTACTGTAGCTTGTTTTGGAAAATGATGGCTGGATTTAAACCCATGAGTGTCACGTTAATAATTTTTCTGCTACATCAAGATATGAACACTTTCGGTACCCTTCCAAACAAAGATGTTCCTGTCCACCCCATTGTCCAGGATGTAGCACTCCTCAGGGGACAACATGGCCTGTTTGAAGGGACTGGACGGAGCCACAGCCGTCATCTTCATGGGGCCAGAGGCATCTGAGATCTGAAGAGCAACAACACACAGTCACATTAAAGTGCACTGAATATGCAAACATGAAATCTGTGGTTTGTAGACTAGTAGAGTAAACAACTTTATTTTAGGAAGTTCCATGCAGTTATTAAACTTTACAGACAGTTTAATATTTACCATGTAGAGGGCGCCCTTCTTCCTGTTGGAGGTGTCCACCTTGTCATCATCGGGAGTGCTGGGAGCAATGGTGGGTTTGGATCCTAGAGCCTGAACAAACAAGCTGAAAAGTCAGTCACTGTGATTTTGTCTCCATCAGAAAATCAGCAGAATGGCAGCAGTTTGATTGGTTGATGAGAATTCCCTCTAACTTCAGCCAGATCAAAACTAAACTTCAGAAATAGGATGGATCTAAAACTTCCCCCGGTCCTCGGGTTCATCATTCCTCTGCGATGTAAAGGAAGTGTTTACGATGTCACCGTGGCACAGAACTGTCACAGAGACAAAGAGCCTCGTTGTGTCCGCCCGTTCCCACGCCGACCAACATTAATTCCACAGAACGATCCTGTTTGAGGCTCAGGCTCAATGTGGTTCATCAGGAAAAAAATAGGAGCAATGTGAGAATGTTTCACCTCTATGATGTCAGAGGGCTCGCCTCCCTCCTCCACCATGTGCACCTTGGCTCGGCCGTTTCTCTCATTGTCTCTGATGTCGATGGCCACCTGGGAGGCCTTGAGCCGCTCGAAACGGTTACACTCACTGCCGCACCACTGATACACATCCTGCAGGATGGGGAGAAAAAGAGAGGAAAAGGATGTTTGAGCCCTCAACTGTCTGGAAAGACAAGAAGACAGGAGCATCACCTGCAGCATCATTTATGACTTTAGGAGTCAAAAGACCTTTTGGTTGTAGAGTAACAGGCCATCACCCTCCGTCCAATTTTTCACTAATTCAAAATTACATAATCCAATCAAATGTTATTTGTATAGCACATTTCAGCAATGAAGCAGTTTGAAGTGCGTCAAAAAAACACAAAAATCAACAATTGAAACATTA
Organism: Poeciliopsis paucimaculata; assembly: GCA_903067055.1. NCBI lineage: Eukaryota > Metazoa > Chordata > Actinopteri > Cyprinodontiformes > Poeciliidae > Poeciliopsis > Poeciliopsis paucimaculata. The sequence continues at coordinate 198,469 of CAEGAD010036822.1, forward strand.
CATTACATTTATTCAACACCAGATACAGTGTGTTGCAAAACTGTTTATCCCCTGTAGTGGAAAATTTTAAGATTACCACATAATTATAAGTAAAACAATGTCTAGCAGTTTAATGATTGTTGTGTAACGCACATGCTCATGAAGAAGTCTTCTGATGCCATTTCTCTCACCTTGAGAAATGGCGCCAGAAGACTTTCTCTATTAAATTGTTTCAACCTTGCTACATCATGCTTGACTCCTCTAGTGAAAGAAGATACATGTGCTTCCAATTTGTTCTGTAACCAAGTAGATTGTCAAACTATGTGACTGAAGTGAAACCCTCCCTGTAAAACTGTATCCTGTGTTCTGATCCAGGCTCTTTCTCCTGACTGTGTTCAGTGAGCAGAGACTTCAAACGCTGTAAAGGCTTTGAATAAATACTGATTAAGAATGTATTCTTTCTCTGGTTCTTTGGGTTTTGAAACAGTTTTTTCTAACTCTTTGTTAAAGAACACTTTCCACAACAGTTTGTCGTCACGAACAGAATCCAGCAAGTTGGAGAGGTCGAGGGCAACGTAAGATCAAATGCATTAGCCTGAGGAGTTTGACTTCAGTCCACCTCCACGTCAATCAAGGGGAGTCTGAGGTCTTGACCCCGCGACTGCCTACTGACCGGATCCATAAGAACCTTAACAATGAGGACTGTTTCAATTGGGTTTTGTGGTTGTTGTTTGTTTGGTTTTATTTATTTATTTATTTCTGCTGGCACAGGCTCAAACTGCTGGTGAACTAAGGTTAATACTTAGTAGGGAGTAAGGATAATTATCTAAAGATAGATAGTGGGTATTTTTATTCTTTTTCCACATTTAAGGGAAGAAAGTAACTATCTAAAAGTTGGACACTGGCTACTTTTAATCTTTTTTTACCTTTAAGTAAAGAAAGTAGCTATCTAGAAGGCAGATAGTGGGTGTTTTTAGTCTTTTTTCACCTCCAAGAGAGAAAGTAAAGAAAGTAACTACCTAAGGGAAGACAGTGGGTGGTTTTCAGCATTTCTACACCTTTAAAGAAAGAAAGCCAGTGGAGAGACGTCTCACTGAAAAATTGGGTTCCGGATCCTCAAAGAAAAGTTCGGAGTGGCCTGATCATATATGATCTAAATATGACATTAGGTCATATTTATAGCCTAATGTCAAAAGATACAAAAAATTGTCTCTCCATGCCAGCATAAATATACATTCACCTTTACAGCGATTGACCTCATTCAACAGAGATCCAGCAAACTAGTGCTAGTCGTCTCACAATGAGTGAACGGAGATCACCTGAGTGCATTGTGTGTCTCAAAGACACTTGAGCATGGAAGATCCATTCACTGATTCCTCTGTATCCCTGGTTACCACTACAGCATGAAAATTAAACAACACGTCAACTAACCACAGAAAAGTTCTAAGTCAGGGGATGAATATAAAAAATCTTTAAGACCCTTCGCTTTCACTTTAAATTTATTTAAAAAATAACACCAGTAGAATTAAAATGATAGTCATCCTTATACTCTGAGCAAATTAATAAGTTATCATTTAACTGGCTGGACATTCAGAAGCATAAGGACTCTCACCTTTCCCAGGTCGATGATGAAGCAGTCTCCCTTGTTGAAGCTGGACCAGGACATTTCCACCTCTGTTGCTCTGATGGCTCTGCGGCCTTTTACGTGCAGCAGGCGCTTCACGTTCATGTCATTGGTCACCACATGCTTGAAGCCTGAAGCCACACCCCCTTTCTGCAGAAGAAAGTCACAGCTGAATGTTGGAGAGCATTCCAAACTCATCACACGGTCCAGGAAACATGTACTTTGCTCACTCTCAGCTGACCATCCTGCTCCCTGTCCCAGCTGTTCATCATTCCTTCACTTTCCCCACACCTGTTTCACTCCTCTGTTATATCCACTGTCTCCTCAGTACATTTCAGCTCCCTGGTCACATTGTTTTCTTTGTTGGCTCCTTCTGCTGCTTTTCATTAACATAGAACCTTTTTTTTTACCCTTCAGAATAAATGTAACCAAATTAAAAGCTGTATTTCATCCATTTTTCACTCAGATCTCTCTCTACATGCCTGTGATGATATCTCCAGCTATAATGAAACTGTTCAACAAGATTGAAGATTTTCTGAAACTGAAGAAAAATGACAGGATGTCTGTTTCAGATAAAAAAAAGACGGTAATATACTATGAACTACACCGATTGCAGTTTTCTGGCTGATCACTAATGTGCCTATTCTGATTTTTGCCAATTCCAGTTTTCTTTTTAAATAAGTGACACTGTCAGGTATTGTAAGGTCACAATACACCTTCAGTGATCCAGTCATATTTTATTGAAAAACATTAATCTATACCCGTGAAACAATACAAAGTTGGTTTAGCTGCACACGAGGCAGATAAATGAACTTACAACATGGGGAAATTTTCTTCCTATAAGTGAAATAGTACACTTTTAAAATCAATGTTAAGAAATGGTGGAGCCATTTCTGTATCTCAAAAGTTACTTGTTAGTTAGTTTTGTAGCTTAGCAAAACCAGTTTTTGGAAAACATGCAAAGGAGCTCCTGATGGGATGTGATGGAGAGGAGCAGTGTTACTTCTTTGAAAGCGGACAAAGACGGAAACTAAAGCTGTCATTTCATGAGAACATCAACAAGGAAGGGAAGCGTGCAGTGCAGTGGCTGGTTCAGTGGAGCCATGAGTCAGACCTTCAACCAGAGACGGATCATTAAATTCAGAGGAATTTGCTGTTTGGACCTCCAAATGAACACCAGATTTATGCTGTTCTTCCCGCTGCGTGGTTGTTAAAAGTTTCCACGGTAACAATGCAGCCCCTGTTGTTTCCCAACAATGGAGTTGCCAGCCCTGGAAAATCTGATGAAGTTTGGTTCTGTTGCTTCACTGTGAAAGGGCATCTGGACCAACATGTGCAGCGCAGTTTCCAACCTCCAACTACAGTAGTAAACAAGAATTTGAGCTAATTGCATTCAGCTAAAGCCAAGCTTGTAGGCGTGGTTTGTGCGTGTGTGCGTGTGCGTGGGTGTGTGTGAACTAGGTTTTTATATTCTTTTGGGAACCTATTTCTGTCTGCAATGTGAGGTTGTGGGGACCACTGCTCCTTATGGGGACATTTTTCTCGATCCCCATGAGGGGAAATGCAATTTTTGGGTTAGGAGTTAGGTAGGGTTAGGGTTAGGGTTAAGCTGTAGAAAATGAATGGAGGTCAATGTAAAGTCCCCACAACACATGAAAACATGACTGTGTGCATGTGTGTCTAAATGAGAAACACATGGCTGGTAAAAGTGGTTTGGCTTTGTGCTGCAGATGTCCCCCTTTGAACTAGTTGGTTGGGTGAGTTAAAGCCAATCAAAATCAGACACACCCCGAAGCTGAAGTGGCTCACAGCGGAACTTCTGATGTGTTCTCTGAACTTCTAATCATAACCTCCTCTGTGCCAAAGTTCAGAAGACATAGCAATCATTAAACAGGGTAATTATGTGTAGGTCAACTGATCATAGCTTCTTCTTCTTCGTCATTCCATTAATCATTCTGACTCTCACAGTGTATGTGAATTTAGTTCCCTTTTATTTAAACTGGTAAATCTTTGACCAGAAGCAGTAAAAAGGTCAAAACAAAAATTCTTTCAAATTCTTGCAAATGATACCAAAGAGTCATAAAATTAATCATTTAAATTAATTTATTTTTAATTTATTTGAATGTTAATTTTATCTTTGTTCCAGAGTTTAAAATATATTTATTTTTTCCATAAAGTGTAAAATACAAAAAACTTTTAATGTTTGTTTGAGTGTTAATAGTTTGTGTTCTAGTGAACGCCGGTTCTTCGTGTTGTTTCCATGATGAGGGTTATGAGTATGAAAACAATTGTCACTCATGCCTGCTGACAGTGAAATATTTCTCTATAACTGGTTGAAAATCACAGATTTATTCCCTCTTTTTTCTGTAAGGTTGATGATGGTCCTTCTATTTATCTCTAAAATACTCAACTTCAAAGGGACTTCCATCATTTTTGGAACAGTTTCTTGGAACAGTTTTGTAGTTATAAGATGAAAATGCAGGTTTAGATCTCCTAAGTTCCGTTCTTAACAAAAGATGGCAGGGATTTTGCCTCTGCTGGACGTCTGTGAGAAACAGGAATTGTAATGATTATAAGAGTGTAAATGAACCCTATGTGAGGTTTTCAACATTAATTCCAAATGTGAAGACATGCATTTATAGAAAAATAGCTAAAGCAGCTATTTAAGGCAAATATACAAGATTACAAAATTATTTTATTAAAGGTTGCATCTCAACATATTTGATTTTCACTCAGCTGTTTCAGGATTTTGCTTTATTCCGTGACAAGAAATCTTCCAACTTTTTGATAAAGGATGTGTGAAAAAAGGTAAGCAATGAAGAAAATTATTGATTGTATTTGATTAACAGCTGAAACAATCAAAAACAAAGAAAAGGTGAAAACAATGTTGAAAAGAACACAAACATGTTTTATATTATCGGGTTAGAATACATATAAACCAGATAATATTGTAAATATTGTGCCTTGTCAGAGAGCGAAGCTCACCTGGTATTTGATTCCTGACTTAAAGTATCCCAGGAAGGTGTTGGACTCGTAGTTCTGCACCTCCCTGTACTGGACCGGCCCACCGCCCAGGAAGTCGTCCAGCTGCGTGGCAAAGATGGCCACCGCTCCACTCTCATCCTGCGAGCATTCGTCGCCTGCAGAGGACAGAGACAGCAGCTCTCTGTTTCACTGTGTTTGCAGAAGGACTGAGCTTCTTTCAGAGCAAACGGCTGCTCTCAGGTTGGTTTAGTCACATTAACCAAACACACACATCCTGAATGACACATTGCTTTATTCCACCTTACCAGATTTTATTTGTATTTCTGTGGTTTAAAGACATTTTTCTGCTGCATGACACACAGCGGTTTCTGCTTTTGGGTCCCTGTTCTTGTTTTGCAGCTGAAGCATTCAGGGAACAACTGACTCCAGGTTTAAGTTCAGAGAAGTTAAACCTGACTGGCTGGGCTGGTGGGTAGGTGTGGGGGATGAAACCCACAGAGAAGAGAAAATGCAAATGGAATTTCACAAGCAGCTCTGACTTTCAGACTAGAATTTTTCAGCTTGACATACAAAAGAGGATGTTTTCAGTTATATTTCAAAATAGAAGGAACTTGCTATTTCATCTTGTTCTGTTTGTTTTGTGTGTAAGCACTGTGTTGCATGCATGCACAATAACTGCATCAGCTTTGGAAGAAATGAAGTCTAGAATTATCATAGTGAGACATTAAAAAGCACTGTAATACATAAACTGTTATAGACCGATGCAAAGTTGTGCACTGGTCTAAAGTAAAAGTAAGAAAAGAACCCATGGTGTTAAATTTCTTTTAAGTGTGGTGTGCATTTGTAGTCACTCCCCCAGAGTCAGTCCTCTATATTTTGCTCCAACTTTAAATATGAAAGTTTCTGCCTATTATTCTTTGGAAATTTCAGATATGATCACCATCCCAAAATATTGGCCTATGTCATTTTTGAACAAAAAAAATGACATAGAAAAAGATGACTTGGGCCATTCATTTAAGAAGGTGATGTCATGCCACCAAATCCCAAATGGATTCAGGTCAGGACTTTGACTGGGCCACTCTGACACTTTAATATGTCTTTATGTAAGTCTTTCCATTAAAGCTCTGGCTGTATGTCTAGGATCATTGCCTGTTTGTTTTTTCTTCTGCTTTTAATTTCTTCTAATAAAACACTTTGAAGTTTTTAGAAGACAAATTTTGAAAATGTTCAAATGGCTATGAATAACTTTGTTAGTCATTGTCAAGAAATAAACGCGGTGCATTAGGAAATGAATAGTTAAATCATAAAATCTGCAGTCAGGGCAGACTTACAATACGTTTTGTCCTGCAACCAGGGTGTGGTTGCAGGACCAACAACATTTGGTCCTGCAACCAACATTTCTCAGCCATGTTGGGGTTTCATGTGTGTTTTATGTGTGTGTTGCAGTCTCACCCAGCCACATGTGTATGTTGTAGGACGGTGCTGAGGTGGTGAAGAGCAGCAGGTAGGCGTCCCCGGTGTAGAAGCTGCCATGCAGCGCTTTGGGGACGGGCTTGAGGTCCATGTTCTCGATGCGCCACACCTGCAGCCCCGGGCCCTTCCCCGCGTTTTCAAACTCCTTGTGGGAAACCATGACGGCTCTGAGGGGAGAGATGGGAAAACATGGAGACAGAGGAGAGACTAAAGTTCAAGCTGATGTGGCCTGGAAAGAATTTGCAGAACATAGATGTTTGTGAACCTAAAGGCAGAATAGATGGTAAAGAGTCAGAAAACACACAACCAGCTTAAGCACATATTGACAAGGAGGTTCTATTTTAGCATCATGATGTGTTTCCTGAGCAGCGCTCATAAAGTGAAGAACAGAGAGAGCAGAACCTGCTGTGGTTATCAGTTATTAACTTGTGATCTTTTATCTTATTTGAATATTTGGTGCTTTTACAAAACTAGATAAGTCAGTTCTGAAAACCTCACCCATCCCCACTGCTGCCTTAAAGCCCATAGATGCATCAAGAGCGTTAGCCAATGAGCGACTTTGGTCATTTTAGAAAAAATAATTTTTGATTAAATTTTAAATGTTTTTCTCGCTTGTCGTCTTTGTCTCTCCATGTCAGATGTGGCATGTGCAGGATGATGCATGACTCAGACACACCCTGGTTGTCCACTGATTCCATCAAGTCAACTGTTCAAGAGGAGGAATTCATTTCTCACTCCTGTTTGGTAAAATAACAACATTGAATTAAACTTTTAGATAAGATGGACCAGTTTGTTCATTTCACTGAATTTTTTGAATTTTTCTTTTTCTGTGTCATCTGTTATATTCCAGTAATCTGATGCTATTGTCCGTTTTAGAGGCCAGAATTAATTAGACTGAGTCACACCTCATGATAACAGTGAGTAGAGACGGATCCACAGATAGATCCAACATTAAAATATGTATCGGTCCTAATATTGAAAAATTTCTAGATTAAGTATCAGTGACAATGTGACTGATCCATTAGGACAAATCTATTCAGTTTAATTATATGCTTTGTGCTTGCCTTATTATTTATTTTACATTATATTTTGAATTTCTAATTGTGCTTCCTGAACCATTTGGAAGAAGGTTTGTTGCACTTTATTTCTGCATGTTTGACCAAAATAGCCAATTTACTGTTTTTGTCAGTTTCAGTTTCGAATCCATGGTTCGGTGTTTAAGACGCAGGGCTGCGTCCTTAGTAGCAGATTTATTTGTGAAAAACAGAGAGCGGCAGCGATATCAGCAGCTTATATATGTATGTTTCCAGTTTTAAAAAAAAAACGTAAAAAATTGTAGGTGCGGCTTATAGTGAGGTGCGTTCTATAGTCTGGAAGGTGTTCAAAATTCAAAGTCATATTTTCACCAGACTAAATATTTGATTCACATCATGAATATGTAGTTCACTATATTTATCAATTTAAACATTTAGTTTACCAAACATATATTTAATTAGAAACCTAAATATTTAAGTCCAAACTTAAATATTGGACTTGGAAAATAAATATTTAGTTTGGAATGAAATATTGCTAACAAACTAAATACTTCATTTCGAGCTCAATATTAAACATTTAATATTTGCAAACTAAATATTTATGGGTTTTTTTTTTAACTAAATCTTTAATTTAAATACTAAATATTTAGCTTGGTGAAAATGCTAAATAAATCAGAAATATTGCTTTTATTTTATTTTTTTAATCATAGATGAGTGCTCCATCTGTACTATAGTGTAATTACACTTTACAGTGAGTAAACGTAATTAAATAAACACCTGAAAGTGTAAAAAGTAACTCTTCCTGTTTGGATTCCGGGCTGTCAGCTATAACCCTGATAAATCCACATCTATAAAGCTATCAACCGATATGTAATCAGTGTCTGTGCTCAAACAAACAGGCCAGTCGCCTTGTAGCCATGGTGACGAGAGTAGCCGGCCTTTTAAAGTCACATCAGTTTTTAAGCAGCTCTTAGGATTACCATCAGACTGAATGGGGCCCGGTAGAATTTAATTTGTGGGGTCCACAGATCAATGTACGTTTAAGACGACAATGAGTCAAGAATTATACATTTCTTGAGTTGATTAGTTCATCCTGTCAGATATTATTTATTATAAGTAGAAGGTTGCAGAATCTGAACGTATTGAAGTGAAAATAGTCCATTACTTGTTGAGATTGCTTTGCAAACAAACTGGGTCTGAAACATAAACCTCAAGTACAAATAAGAAAAGATTAATTAGCAGAAGCAGAATTAGAATCAAATAAAAACTTATTTAAAAATAAAACATCAAATTATACCATTTCAAATGTTGCATTCACATATAAACCATGTCAGTTCTTAATTTTACATTTTAAATTACAATAAATAATTTTTTAAAAATTGTTTTACATCTCCATTTTGAAAAACAAAACATAACGGGGACAAAAAAATGCTGAGATATTTCCTGTGTCATTCAGGAGCTCTCGGACGCCCCCCTGTGGCCTGGAGGCTTCCTGTAGAGGCTTAGTATTCCTCTGGCCGGCTCTGTTACACATTATTAAATCTGGGACTCTTAATAAATAAAAAGTGAGTGTCGGCACTCACTTTTCAGAGATTATACCGACTGCCTTTTCCGTGATTACACAAGAGCCAGATTACACGTCTGCGGGATTACAGCTGCTGAGAGCCCGACTCCGTCTACTTCAGCATGCAGGGCTGCATGATGTGCGCCAAGCTGATCAGAAAAACACACATGTCACCGCCTTAAGGACTGTCATTACAGAGGAGTGTGCTCAGCTGGGTGTCGGCTCAGGTTTCAGAGGAAAGCGGACTTCCTGTAAGATCTCCGCTGATCGATCAGCGCGGCCATCCCGCTGCCTGCACTAATGCACTGATGCACTTTATTAACAGTCACTGCAGTACCACTGAGGGGGCATGGAGCTAAGAGCATGCATGAAATGTACTCGTTCATTCTTAATCTCAGACTTAATTTATTATTTTTAATATGAAATATGCATTAAGAAAAAAAAAAAAAACAGACTCCAGTTTCCACTGCATTTTTTCTTTTCTTTCTTTTTTTCCACCCCAGTATTATTTAAGATTCAAGAACTTTGCGCACTTTAACCGTATTTTGCACCGTATTTGATTTACTGCGGATATGATCAATAATAAAGGCATCAAGATATGCACTAATAACTGACCCCAACCTCTACACCCTGCTTCTGCTCTCACACAGCGATCATCCCAGCGATCCCAGACCCCCCCCCTAAAACACACACACACACACACACACACAGAGAGAGAGAGAGAGAGAGAGAAAGAGAGAGAGACATCTGGAAAATCTCGCAGTAATCCTGCCAGTCCCGCACAAGCAAAAAGCCCAAAGGAAGCATCAGATGATCAGGAAAAAGTCAGAACTGTGGAAGTAATCACCAGAATCATTCTGCAACAAAAACTGAACCGAATGTGCAGAACCCAAAGCAGACGGTGCACTCACAGGTTTTTGAGGATGAATCGCACAAGCAGAGGCAGACAGAGGAGCAGACGTGCCGCTGGAGGTTGGAGATGAAGGAGTGGGGCGTCTGAGGACGGACTTTGTGTTTTACTGTGAAGTTAAAAAAAGAGAGAGAGAGAGAGACGGAGAGGAGGAGGAGGAGGAGGGAGGCGCACTGATTGGTCCGCAGCAGCAGGAGTAGAGGTTGTCCTGTCACTGCGCTGTTTAGAAACTACTTCAGCTTTTAAATGTCAATCAACATTAAGGCACCGACAGGGGAGGGAGAAAGCAAAAAGCTTTCACCTCGAGTTAGTCTCTCTTCAAGTTTATAATAGCCAATCATTATCATTTGGTCGGAGTTCCCTGCAACTTTCTGGCATGGTTTTTTCTCCTTCTTCTTCTTTTTGGGAATCGCCAAATATGCCTCAAAGGGGCAACATTATGTTAAATTATTCAAATGTTCAACTTTTTTTTAACTTTACATCATGTTGTAATGTTATTCCCTCATCAAAAACATTCATGGCGTGCTGCTTTGATTCTTTCATGCATGTTTGAGAAATACCTTTAATTTCCATGGTAACCATTCAGTTGTGCAAAACATCTGCCTGGACCTAGCTCCGCCTACAAGACGCAGCTCCTCCTCATAGCTGCAGTTTCCAAGAGTCCTTCTGGTAAAGCAGCCCTGGCCCACAACGCCGCCTCTCAGCTCCTTCATACTAGCCGCCTGCAATTAGCAAACACAAAATGAGCATCATCAAATTGATGCTCATTTAATGAAGTGTGCATCAAATGAGCTCATTATAGGAGCTACTTCTCATAGTAACGCTGGTAAAAATGTTGTTAAAGGGTTAATAGAGGAGTCATGTTGTGATGACTTCCTGTAGGTTTAGTTTTCAGAAAGCGTAGGAGTTTTTAAAGAGACAGAGGCCCAATTTGTAGTTGTTAAATTAAGAAGTCAAATTCATTTTAAGTTATATTTGATATACACAACATTTTATAACAACTGATGTTAACACAGTTACTCGTTTGTGCTATAAAGTCTCACTAAGTGCCTAAAAAAAAAAACATAACACTTCCCCTTTAAAAGCAGTCACCCGTCCGTTCACCTGGTGGTTTTCATTTTGTTGCTCCAAGGCTTCAAGCTTCAGGAGGAGAGAAGGACATGCAAACTGTGTGCCTGTGGTCTGTCTATGTTCTCCAGCTCCCTCCTACGGTCCATAATCATACATGTTAGGTTGATTGGTTGCTTTGTTGTTGTGTATGCAGGTGTGTGTGTGTGTGTGTGTGCGTGTGTGCGTGCGTGCGTGTGTGTGTGTGTGTGTGGACCGCCGAGGAAAAGCACTTGCCAAGAAAGTGACACAGTTTTTCAATATGGTCAACATATTTTGTTTTTGGATTTTTTTTAACCACAAAAACCATCAATAAAAAGCTACAAATGCTTAAAAACAATCAGGACAAAAAAAGAAGTACAGGAATGTCTGTGTGTGCATCAGATTTTCATATATATATAGATTATCTGTCTCATATTACACTGTCATGACATGGTGACATTTTCAACAAACATGTAAAACAAATTTTTTTGATAAAGTTACATACTGCAGCTTTAATGGCATCAGACATCACATTCCTTCAATCATGAGTTCAATATTTCTATTCTAATAACGTCACAGTATTTTTACACTATATTTTTAATATTGTTGTGATTGTTAATCTTGGACATATTTTTTGTGAATTTAATTGTGCTGTTAGACTTGAATTTCCCTCCAGCAAGACAACAAAGTCTATTTTTATTCTATTCTAGACTAAAGCAGACATGCAAATTAAGCTTTTCAGGTTTTCAGTTGGAAACTATTTTAAAATCCAGGCATCATTTTGCTTTCACTTTAAAACGACACACTGCTTCGTTTTGGTCTGTCATGTAAAATCCCAACACTGATAAGAAAATGTGGAAACAGAATTTCCCTCTATGCCGTCACCTAGCTAATTTCGAGGAGCTGGTTCTAATGTTCCGGGTAATTAATTCAGATTCCCGGAGGCAAGTTAGGTGCTCGTGTGTTTGACTCAACTTTCCAAGAATCGCACAATATAGAATTGAAAAAAGTACAACGGAGAGAAGGTGTTTCAGTCTGAGTTCCTGTTATGTTAGTGCAGCAGATCAGGACTGCAGGAGGCTCCATAGAAACTCTAAATACATCCATCCATCCATTCATCCATCCATCCATCCATCCATCCATCCATTTTCTGTTCACCCTTGTCTCTAATGGGGTCAGGAGTTGCTGGTGTCTATCTCCAGCTACGTTCCGGGCGAGAGGCGGGGTCACCCTGGACAGGTCACCAGTCTGTCGCAGGGCAACACAGAAACAAACAGGACAAACAACCATACATACACACACACACACTCACACCTAGGGAGAATTTGGAAAGACCAATTAACCTGACAACTCTAAATACATGAGACCCCTAATCTATTTTATTTCCATTTGTGATTGAAAAATTATTTTTTGAGTAGAAGCATCATTTCTCTGTACAAAAAACAAAACAAAAACAAAAACAAAAAACAGAAAAAAGCAGTAAACACCCACCCCAGTCCAGCAGGAAAAAGACTAAAATGCTGCATTATAATCAGACAGAATAGTTTACAGGTGCTTTATTTTGTTAGGGAGCGGGTCAGAACCTGCTGAGCGGAGCCGTGTGTGTACTCATCACTCAGTTTAACACCACAAGCTGGAACAGGTCAACTCACCGTCTGTCTGCGCTGCTCTCTCTCTGCTTTTACATGTTTACTCATGACAGACGGATCGTTACTACAGTTAGCTGAAGCGCACAAAATAATGAAAACTGAAATTTAGAAAAACATTTTTGTAAACTATAATAAATAAATACTGCAAGTGATGAGGAAAAACTTCCACTAACTGGAAGAATGTCATACATTTATAAAAGTAACTTAAACATACTGAAGCTACAGATAAAACAGCCTTCATTTTTGTGTTTGGCTCTGTCAAACTAATGTGATATATATATATAAAGATATGCTGGCAAATTGGCACTCCATACTGCTCCTGGAAGCACTTGGTCATTAAGTGGCAGCAGTAAAAGCTGTGATAAAACACCATAATTGAATACATGTTTTTTGCTTTCTTGAAAAATTGCATCTTCAGCTGAGTATTCAAAGGTGAAACAATTGTATTGTGATTTTATGTACATGTACATAAAATCACAATACAATTGTTTCACCTTTGTGAATTCTTCACCTAAAAATAAACCAAAGGATGAAAAAACTAAAACTTTGGTTAGTTAAAAGTTTAAACTAAATGGAAACTAAACAATATTTAATTAATAAAAACTGGCAAACCCGCTCTGAAACTCATTAAAGCAGTGGTGTCCAAAGCGGGGCGTGTTCCAGTTCTCTCCTTCGTGGTTCAACAAGCCATCATTTGATCCAGATTTGTTAAACCAGGGAGAGAACTAAAACATGCAGGATGTCGGCCCTCCAAGACCGACTTTGGGCACCACTGAATTAAACTTAACTGAATTAGACAAGCATGTGATGTGGAGCTCTTCAGTTTCATTGTGATAAGTTATGCTGCTGATGGTGATAGAGAGAAGCTGGTGTGGACGCCTTCGCAGATCCTTTCATCATGTTAGACGGGAGGAGAAACGTGCAGATTGAGATTCATGGAAGGAGCAAAGCTTGTACACAGTTATGGGGAAAATGTAGGACGTCACATGAAAGCCTGTGAAAGTGAACTGTTAGCGCTCTAGACAAACAGATGTTTAAATGTAAGTAAGACATACATTAACAACAAAAACTAGAGAAAAGACTTCACCTTTTTGTAAAATGCTAATTCTGTTGAAGCACAAAAGAGGATAACTTGCAGGTTGTCGTTTGTAAAAACGACCATGTTATTTTTTCTGTCATAAATGTCACAGTTTCAAGTTAAATATTTAATTAGCAAGCTAACTATTTAGCTTCCAAACTAAATATTTACATTGGAAACTAAATATTTTACTCCAAACTAAATATTTAGTTTCCAAGCTAAACATTTAGCGTATTAATTAAATATTTAATGTTAAACTGACATTTATGACAGAAAAAATAACATGGTGAAAATCTGGACCACCATTTTTTTTTCTCTAATTAGTTAAGCGTATTGATTAATTTGATTACATTGTTTTAATCGATTGACAGCACTATTAGATTCACACAAGTAGAAGCAAATGTACCTGTTTCATCTCAGTGTCATCATTTGTTTTACCCTTTGGCAGCTGCAGCTCACTGGTGCCACGCTGTTGTTACTGTGTGGATTTGGTAAGGGGCTCAAACAGGATGTGACATGCAGACCCCATTGTGCAGATGGCCTGGTGAGATTCATGGACAATGGTCCCTGACCAGCAGGGATCAGATCATTATCATGGGGGGCTTGAAGCAAAAATCCCACAAATGACACAAAGTCATTTGTGGGATGACTTTCCACCTTTAAAGGAGGATTTTAAATAAGACTGTTTGTGAGAGATATATATAAACACTACATAGAACATCATTTTAAAGTTTAAAGGGGCAGTGTTATGTAAAATTGACCTTTTGAGCTTGAGATCTATTTATATATTTTGTTTACAAAAAAAATGAAGAGCCCACTTCACTGAACCTCATTGAAAACCTCCCGGTTATTCCACCAAATATTAACGTCTCAACTCTTTCTGAGTTCAAACATTAGCGTTGTTGTTTCCAAATGAATGTGAACTTGTTTTCTTTGCATTATTTGAGGTCTGAAAGCTCTGCACCTTTTTTTGTTGCCTTGACCATTCCTCATTTTCTGCAAATAAATAATTAATATTTGCTTGGAATTTCGGAGACATGTTGTCAGTAGTTCATAAAATGAAAGAACAATGTTTATTTTACTCAAACATTTACCTATAAGAAGTAAAATCTGAGAAACTGGTGAAATATATATACAGATATATGTGTGTACACATATGTACATGTTACATATGTGGTACCACTAACTTTAAAAGTCTGGCTCTGCCTCTGCAAACAGGATACACACTTTTATTTATTCAACACTCATATTCACATCCTGAGTGTGAATTTCATGGCAGCTTACAGTAGAACCTGAGCTCAGCCCCAGCTCAGATGGTTGTTATGTCTGCAGCAGTCCAGCTGTGTTAGCAGTCCTAACACAGCTGTCATAACCCCGCCCCCCCTTACATTATTTCAGCATGGGGGAGGAGTGGCCATGAGCTGTAACCTGGTGCATGTGGAGTAGCTGTGGAGTGAGATAACGCTGTCCTTTCACAGCACACACATCTGATAATGGTGTTTAACGACGTTGAGGCAAACCTCAGGGCTTTGCCTGGTAAAGCAACACGTTGATACAAATCTTCATGCAAATCCAGCTAAAACAATCTGTGGCATAGATTCTGTTACCTGTACAGAGTGACCAGTGACCTTCATAAATATTAGAGAGATAGTTTATTACTGTGGATGCCACAAATGAACCCGTCAGGGTGTAATACATAGACCAGTGAAGAATATCCATACGTTATAAATCTGCAGCTGGAATGTTGCTCCTTTAAAGTTTGTCTTTTGTCAGATGACAGAAGTTATTGGAGCTGCACAGCCCACAGAGCTAACATCCTGATTCTGCTGTGAGCAAACAATGAGCATTACTGCTTTATTGTCCAATGCCCTGTGCAATCTGTTAGAGTCAAATTGAAAAAAAATGTGACCTTATGAGTTTCCTTCTCCGGTTAACTCGTGCCAGACACACTTTTCAGCGCTGCTGCAGAGCGCCGGTGCCGATGTGGTTAACCCTGGCACACAAGCCGCCACACATCCGGCTTCTCTGCAGCAGCTCTCACGTGACCTGGTGCAACTGCATGCAGACCGTCTCCTCACAAATCCACTGATTAGCTTCAGTTTCCTCTGAAGCAAAGAGTCAGCGGCTTCATTTGACAGAAATGACAACACATTTCAAAACTTAAATGACAACATATTCAAATTTTGCAACCCTTATTGAAGAAGCAATGCTACGCATCTCTGCTTTCTGACAGGAGCTTACTGTTGTTACTGTTAGCAATGACACCATTTCATCACTTATGTTACTGCACAGTCTTTTTCTTACTTTCTGTTTTCATATTTTTTTATTCAAGTCAATCCAGGCAAAGAAAAGTACAACTATGTTACAAGTACAAGGTAATAATCATCTTGTAAGTTTAAACACAAATAGACACGCCCACAAATGTAAAGAGATATAAACTGTTACAACTACAGTCCACCAATATTTCTACGAGGAAACAATGAGATCAGTGAGTACGTATGCAGCTTTTCCATGTGCATTTGGATATTTGTTTGAAGTTTGCACTTTTAATAACATTTTCAACATTCTTAACTAAAACGGGGAGGAGCCAGAAACTGTGCTTTGAGAGACCCCTGTGTTTATTTTTCTAAATGAATCGGTAGGTTGGCAGCCATGTTGGACATCCATGTCTTGGGCGGTGAGGTTCCCCAATCTTAGTAAATTGTCTGGAAATACATCTGACTTTGGGGAACTTTGGAGTTCAGTTTTTTGGAAGTTTTGTCTTCCAAGTAGCAAGTAGGAGGCAATCTAAGGTGCAATCTTCACTCCAAGTTCTTTGCAAAGGCCTCATGGCTGTTGGTGGAAGTTTTGCATACATTTTTATTTGCAAATCAGTACTATGTTTAGACATGGACTGATCTGGAATTTGAGGCCTGGACTGGTCAGGAATCTCCAGCTTGTTAAGATGAAGATCTGAGTTTTCTATGACGGCAATGGGACATTTTTATTTCAAGTAAAATTGGAATGCAGCGGTAGCATCATGCTAGCTTAGCAAACCAAGGACAAGCTGGGCCATCAAGTAAAAAGACATGTTTTTGAAACAGTGTTAATGTTCACTAACTTTAGCCTATCCAGTCATCTAGTGGCAGGTGGAGTCAGTCTGAGGACTCAACCTCAGGCTGATAAACACAATGAGTTAGCCTATTGTGCTACTCCATGAATCAGTCAAGATGGAGCCGCTCTGCACCACAGACCTGTTGACTCGAAAACAGGTGAGTTTCCTAAAATGAGGAGAAGCTTTTTGCAGCACGCTGCGATCTACTGGCTCCTCCAACAAATGTTTTTATACCATCATTGATCGAAGTAAGATTCTAGAAAACCTCTGACAGGAAGTAGCAATAAGAAAACTCCAGCCAGATCTGAACCTGTTGCCCATCCACCCCACAGTCTTGGTGCTGTTGTTAAATAAGCTGTACCTTAAAACGATCAAGTAGTCGATGTAAAGCAAAATAAGTGAATCCATGTCTCTTTAAGTGCCAACACATCAGATCATCTGCCTCGGTCTCATCCAGTCCATTACTGAGGTTTTCCTCTCTTCCCTCTCTATGTTAGCGCCATATTTAATGAGCTTTGTCCAATAACTTCACCAGCCTCAGGAAGTCTCTTTAACTCTGTGTCCACACAATACACACACTTTGACATACACACTCCATCTCCTGCCCATTTTGATCACTCCCAATAGAACTCTGGACATCTTCAGCTGCTCTTCCTGTCTTATTGATGTGCTAATGTGTCCAAACCATAACAGGTCACACTCCGGTCCTGTCAACACCTCTACCTAAAACATTATGAGCAAAAGAACAAACCAGAACTAAAGGAACAAATCTCCTTTGACACGCAGGTATGAGCGGCACAATTCAAGAACAAGAGTACCCTGGATTACCTGGACTCTTTTTGATTTTTATACTATGGAAATATTTAGTTTACTCAAATTTAAGGTTATGTGAAAAATAGATTAGTGTAACTAAATGTATTCTGTTGTCTTTTAAGCTCAGATATGTTAGAAAGCAACAAAAAAGGTGAGAACAAAGGATCTATAGAGAAGCTCCACTGCGAGCAGATCCCAGAAAAAAAAACAAAACAGTTTGGTTAGGATAGAAAAAACAATAAGAGAGAAAATAAAGTTAATGACATGGAATGGAGAAGGGAACAGAGGAGTGTGCATAGGAGGTCCCTCAGCGTCATCTGTTTAATTTCCCTTTGGGATTAAAGTATTTTTGAATTTGAATCCCTGGAACAAGAATTTAACCAGAGAGCTCAGCATTTTTGGGACAAAAGCGCAAAAACCGTCATACATTTAAAAATGTAAAACTTGTAAGTTTAACTTTTTTAAGGTGATTTTCTCCATCCAAATCACAAAGAGGTCCAAGCAAAATGACAGCTACATTTCTGCAGAGCCCACACATCCTGGACACAAAAGTTTCCCTTCAGGTCGCTGCTGCAGAATGCTGTTAGCAAAAAGCAAAATCAGTTTCTTTCCTGTCTGTCTGATGAAGATGTAAAAAATCCCTGCATGTTGCACTGATTCAACCTCGTCTTCCTCTGTAAGAACTCTGGCTAACAAAAATATTCACGCCCTTTGAACTATTCCACATTTTGTCACATTACAACCACAACACAAAGTGATGGTGAAGTGGAAAGAAAATTAGACACGATTCAAACCATTTTGTACAAATAAAAAACTGAAACAGTGGAGCGTGCAAAATTATTCACTCAGAGTGAATACTTTTGCATCTTTTGCTGCAGTTTCTTTCGGGGTTTGTCTCTACCAGCTCTGATCATCAGTGAATGACATTTGCGAAAAGCAGAGCCTGACAGGGAGAAGAGGAAGCTTTTGTTTCTGAGAGCCGATTCTTCCGGTCAACATGTGTGACAAGCAGATTGTACATAAAAATCGTTCCATGGTTATTTTTCTTGGCAAGGAACTAAATATGACATGCATGTTTTAGCGTTAGGAGTTGCAGCCAAACATTTTAGTTGTGTGAAGTTTTTCCTGTACTAATTTTTGCTTCTTCTTTTTTTTTTTTTTATCATAATCAATAAACTAACATCTCAATTCATCTATTTTATGCTCTGACTGCGCTGTCACTACAGGTAGTGCTAATTAAATGTGTTGGGCTCCTTACTATAAATGTGTCTTGTCAATCATAAACACATCTCACGTCCACCAGAATTATTAATCATTACTTTGCACCATCATATTTGTGCAAACAGAAAAATACAGCAGAGCCGTTTCTGACAGGCCGGGGAAGTTTCAGAGTGAAAATAGAGCGCTGTTGCACGCCATTCACCACCAACTCAACCACATCCTCTGTGTTCACAGCTTCAGCTACATCAGTCAGAGAAAACAAGAACAAAAAGTCAGATGTGCTTCTTAAAATGTAAATAATAGATGTGAATAATGTAGGTTTTTATTTGTAGGGCTTTAGAAAGATCTACTTTCATTTAGCTTCTGTTCATCATGATGGTGGAAAACAAACTCATATGTTTATCATCAGCAATTCAAGACTCAAACTACTTCGGGTGAGAAAAAAAAAAAAATTCTGGTGTGTTTGGTTTGACAGAATAGTTAGAGGAGACCAGCATTAGAGCCTTTGAATAGGCCATGCATAGACCTGCTTTCAAAATAAAAGCTTCACCACACCTGAGAGCGCAGAGACGCTAAATACCCTAAATTCAATCTGCTGTATGTTCCGATATTTTTGCTTTGCTACTTTTGTTCATACCAAGAATTACATTCATTGATTTTAAGATCAGATTAAGTGTAAGATTAGGTTTATTTGTTCAGAAAATAAATAAATAAAACTCCAGCCTCCCATTACAGGCATGTAGAGCTAAACATGCTTATGTAGTGACATAAGCATGACATTTTCAAGAGTTATTATAAACGCTTGAAAAAATAAGTGTAAAGACATTTGCGTGTGTGTGGATGAGAGAGTGTAAGTAGATAAGACCATTTCCGAAATTGATGTAGAAAGTTTCCAGAATTGTTGTCATTTCTAGCTAATAAACCAACGTTGTAAAAAAAACAAATTCTGTAAATTTTAAGGTAAAAGATTGTAAAACATCAACAGTTACTATGACTCAAGAAGCATACATTTTATAACTGCAGAGCAAATGTTAAATGGACTGAACTTATATAGTCACTTTCACCACTCAAAGTCCTTTACATTAGAGTCACATTTACCCTCTGTTATGCAGATTGGTGCCTATTTGAGGTTAAGTGCCTTGCCCAGAGGAACTGAACGGCTACTCTACCCACACAGCCACAGCCGCCCTGAAGGGCAAACTACTACAGCCAACGCCACCTTCGTGTATACACTTTTTAATTAAATGATGCAATTGTAATTTTATTACAGTTGCCATACATTTGTTATACATTAGGATAGCTGCACGTTTGGCCCTGCTGCTTACAATGTACTGGAGAAGCTATAGCAGCAGTAGGCTTCGGGCAACGAGGCATGAGAGAGTTTTTTCCATCATGTCATTGTGCCAAACAGCAGGATTTACAGCAGGTGCAGTTACTGCAATTTGTCATGTAAACAGTTCTCTAGTTTGTATTTTTTGCTTGATCGTGCAGCATCACCAGCAAGACAGCTATTGCTTTTCATTTTAAACTCTGCAGTCCTGCAATTGAGCTCTGGGCTTCTTCAACTCGCCAGTTGAAGAAGCCCAACTGGCGAGCCCAACTTGACACTTGGACTGACAAGTGTCAAATGCACTTGTCAGTCCAAGTGCACAAGTGCTAGCTAAATGTGCTAACTAGCAGGCAATAATGGTGCCTAGAGCTATATTAACCAGGTCGGCTGGGACCTTATCAGGATTGAGAAACAGACTTTGAAATCAAGTTTCTGCTCATTCAGGAGAAGGAAACGCACACACACACACACGCACACACACACGTCAATAATGTTACTATTATTGACATTACCAGGATCCTACAAAAGGCGCAGTCTAAAGATCCAAAAGGGATCTGACAACCAAAACCGTTCTGATGTTTTTGCTCTGTGTTCACATGAGCACAGAGCATGTGAACATGGAGCCATGTGCCAAACATTCCTTCCATGGTCAGGGAGCAGTTTGTTGACCCTCCAACTCAGCCTGGGAACTTCCAGAGATTTTCATAGGAAGGCATCATCGCCAAGAGTCACCTCGGTTTATGTAAAAACTCTTTAATTGGCAGAAATGACAAGAAAACTATTCACATTCACAAACGGTAGTCAACAATGTCAAATAAAATGCAAATGCTACATTCTGCTGAACTGAAGGACCCATGTTTGACTAAGTGCAATTAAAGAGGTCACATAAACATGCTCTAATAATTTATCTTAATCACTAACACATAAAGGGACAAATCATGGAAAAGGTTCATAAATACAGGGATGTATCAGGTTGGTTGGTGTGCTCCCCATGCAGGCAGCTCCCTGAAAGAGAGAAGCAAAATACATGCTAGGCATCCTGGGAACGCCTGTCCCAAAAAAAAAAAACCCCAAAAAAACATCAATCAATTCATCACATGATAAATGAAAATGAACGTGATGATGAGGAATATTTTTTTGAAGTGAAATTTTGTTTAAAGACACTAAATCACAACCCATTTCATTGATGGTTTTGACCATGTGTGGTTTTAATGTTCTTTTTATTTGTTTTGGGGACATATTTAAAAGATCTCCCAGTTATTTTGCCATTATCAATATAATATTTGAAAATTGCCTCAAAACAATATTATAGTTTATCCCAATAATTACTGGGGCGATTTATCGACCAGGAAACGTGTTTTGAGCCAGACTTCAAAGTTTTCAATGACAAATTTTTCTCAGGTCATCGTGGTTTACATTTACAGAGGCTCAGTCTCTCTGTACATGTTGTAATGTGATTTGATAGAAGTCGGTAAAGAACTGAAGCTGCCTGGCAAGAAAAGAGGAAGTCATAAAGATTTCCTATCAGATGATGGCAAAATTAATAAATTCAACTTTTTGCTTTACATGTTGAATGCTACGCATCATAAAACATCCTCCTGAACACACCACCCCCATCAGGAAATGATGGTGGCAGCATCATGCTGTGGGGAACCAAAACTATAACTGGAGTAAAATGTGGCTTTATTAACTGCTAGCTTGGGGGGGCTCAAATCCATAACGCACTTTTTAAAAACAAGTTGTGTAAAACCTTTTGAAAGTCACGTATCGTTTTCGTTCCTCTTCGCAACTTGTGCTGTTCTGTCACATAAACTATAAGATAGATTAGATACACTGAAGTCTGTGGTTGTAGCATAAATGTAAAGAAAGCTCAGGAAGTAGAGGTAGTTTTGTGTTGTTTTCTATATAAATATCGATCTTACTTTACCAAACATGACTCTCTAAACAACAAACAGACTAAACAGCATAAAGAAGTTTATCTTGCACAATTTTCCTGGGGTTGAAAGTTTTGTTCCTCTCCGCCCCCACAGAGGTGACCGTGAGAGCTGAATGACTGACAGTCTCAAAGCTCGTCAACAAAAACGAGGACCTAGTGGCTAATAGGCTGATGATAGCCAGATAACACATTTCAGGTACTATTAAGACTCATTTGAAGGCTGCATCATATAAACATCCAACTGATTAAGAAATCCAGAATTCACAGTTCACTGCATGACACAAAAACAAGAGACAGTGTGTGAAACTAGAAGTGAAAAACTGAAGATACAATCAAATCCTTGGTTAGTCAAACACTGGTGTGGTTTCTTCCACTTGGAAAAAAAAAAAGATGATACCAGAGATAAACACATCCAGGTTTATATTATTTATAACTATTGGACCGCTGTGACGTCATGAGCACAAACCTTTACAGTGTTTTATGGAGTTATCATGTTGTAGATCGAGCCAAAGTGGCACATTATTGTGAAACAGAAG
Source organism: Poeciliopsis paucimaculata (assembly GCA_903067055.1). NCBI lineage: Eukaryota > Metazoa > Chordata > Actinopteri > Cyprinodontiformes > Poeciliidae > Poeciliopsis > Poeciliopsis paucimaculata. Next base: position 220,784 of record CAEGAD010036822.1, read on the forward strand.
TTTTGCAAATAAAAAAGACAAAAAAACGTCTCAGACAAAATGGAGAGCAGCTGTAACCATTAGTTAATCTTTGCAGTGGGATTCAGGTCTGGACTTTGACTGGACCATGCGAACACATGAATTCCTTACATTGGTATTTAGGCTCCATCTTCATCTCTCATTAACTCTAAACGGCAGGAGGCGAAAAAACAATCATCCCACAGCATAATGCTGCCACTACTGTGTTTCAGCAAAAGGATGTTGTGTTCAGTGTATCATGGTCAAATTTATTATGCGCTCCTTTTTCTGATTAATCTCATAAAATACATTGAAGTTGGTGATTGCATTGTAACAAAATGGAATGTGAACGTCAACGGAAGGCAAAAAACAGGTGAATCTCCAACTCGACCACTAGATGTCAGTAACTGTTAGTCTGATACTTCCCATGTCAGAAAACAAAACCAAGCTTTTATTGATCAATCGGCTAATTAAAGGCGTTTTTACCTGCAGAGTGACAGAGAGTCAGGTCTGCGTCTGCGTTATGGGGCTCCATGGAGACGGATCCTGCTGCATGGCTAAAGTCTGATTCACAAACCTAAGCATCCCGGTCAGTGAGCTCATGTCCGCCTCTTCCTCATCCTCATCCTCTCCCACCAGAGTCCCCTCCGACTCCCTCCTGGACTCAGTGAGCGGCTTGTCGTCCCCCTGCGGTCCCGCCAGTGTCTCCATGTGGACGTCTGCGCTGTCGGGTTTGTCTGCCGTGTATGTGAGTGGGTCGAACGAGGCGTCGGACGTCGCCGAGGCTTCGGTGGCGCTGAGGCCCCGCCAGCTTTGGTCAGCCGACCCCGCGAACGTTGAACCAGACGTAGAGGAAGACTCCCACGGCTCCCTGGTCAGCGCCCCCATGAGGCTGTGAGGGAGGTCCATGGAGGAGTGTAAGCTGGCACTCTGAGGCCAGTCGGGTGTCGGGGAGCGCAGGGGCACCGGGTGAGAGCTTGGAGACAAGCGGACGGAGGCTGGCAAGAGTCTGAAGGAAGGAAGAGACGGCTGAGAGGAGAAGGAGGGCTCCGGAAGCTCAGTGAGGGAGGAAGAGTGGCTGCTGAGGCTCCGTCTCTCTGCTGCTCGCCCCAGACTGGAGATCCGGGCCTGGAGGCGGGTCACCTCTGACTCCTGCAGCGGGAGGAAAATCAGCATGAAACACGTTGGAAAGGGTTCCTGCAGGTCTCAGAAAGTCAAATATAAGACTTCTTATGCCATCTTGAATGAAATTTAAGACAAAAAAAAAAAAAACTAGAAATACGAGAGGTAATTGTAATATTGAGGTGAGGAACTCTTTTACAATCAAGTGTAGCAAAGAATGAAATTTCTGGAGTTTGTGGCTCCTGGCAGCAACTTTGAGCTTCTCATTCTGCATAATGAGCTTCAGCTTAAAGGGGCGGTATTGTGTGTTTTTCAGGCACACTGTGCCATTTTATGGCACAATCAAGTAACTATTTTGCCTTCAGCTGTTACAAAAATACCAAATATATCAAAAATGACTTAAAAGAAATTTGAATTTATATATCAATACATTAAAATCGGGCCTCTGTTTCTTTAAAAAAAACAAACAAACTTAACTCTCTGAAACTCCAACTTCAGGACGTCATCACAACATGGCTCATCTATTAAAACTTCAACATTTTTATCAGCATAGCACTGAAGTGGTTCATGGTAAGATGTATTTAAGCCCTGTGATTAATGTATTTAAGTCATCATTTTTTGGGTTTTTTTAAAAATGATTTTAAGACTAGTTAAGGATGCGCAGGCAGCCGGCGAAGCTTGCGGTTCTGGGATAAAGCGTACCTTGATGAGCAGCGAATCAACGGACATCTCTGCAGACTTCTCCGAGGCTTGGAGCTGAGTTTGGAGCTGGGAAACCTGCGCTCTGCTTTGCTGCAGCTGAGCGGAGAGCTGCTCCAGTTGTGCGTGGAGGTGGCTGCTCTGAACTCTGGTCTGCTCACACAGAACCCGGCTGTCCTCCAGCTCGGTTCTGCTCTGCAGCAGCTGCGCCTGGCTCTGGTCCAGCTGCGCCTGGAGGTGGCCGGCCTGGCTGCGGCTGTAGTCCAGCTCGATCTCGGCCTGGTCCAGCTGGGCTTTGACCCGGCCGCACTGCGCCCTGGCCTCCTCCAGCTGGGCCTGGCTCTGCTGGAGCTTGGCGGTGAGCTGCTCCTGGGACGAACGCATGGTGGAGGAGATCTGCTCCGACACTTTGAGGAGCTGGCCCCGCGTGTGCTGCAGAGACTCCAGCTGCAGGACGACGGAGAGGTCAGGACAGGGTTTCACAAAAGCATTCACACAGCGTCCAACATTCACACAGCGTCCAACATACCTTTACAGTATATATATAGCAGTGGTTATAACAAAAACTCAACACAAAGCATACTTTGCTGAAACATGCTACACAAATAAACTTGTGTTAGACACTCAGTTCTAAAGAGAAAATGGATGTGAATACAAGACAATCATGTTAGACACAGACAGGATTACAATGGGATCATTTGGATTAATCCACATTCATGGGATAAAAGGGCCTAGTCAAAGCCCAGACCAGAATTTGAATGACAATCAAAGTCATTATGCTCTCCAGCCGATCTGAAAGAGGCACAGCTTCATAAGACTGGAAGGTGGTTCAACAAAGTATTACTTTATTTTTTATTAAATTATGCTCATATCTACTTTAATAATATTGAATATTTACATTCCAGTTTCTCTTTATATAGAATTATTTATCTATTAAATTTGAAATGTTATGAAATCGTGTAATAAGGTGAATGTAAATGAACACCAAAAAACAAACAATTAAAAAAAAACAACAACTTAAAACTGTGAATCAGTTTCTGTAAGACAATAGTGTGTGTTAGTCAATTACATGAAAGTCCAGTAGAAACACATAATGTGAAAAGGTTTCCCTCAGGTAAAATCATCAAGAAGAGGAATAGAAATGAGACAGAACAGAAGCGTGTGAGGAACAACGGTGACCACCGGAGTCACTGCAAACCCACAGCGGCTGTTCTAACACGGACCAACAGGAAGCACACGGACTGATGAGACGGAGGCTGAAATTCTCATGAAAAACCGCCGTCACGTCTTCCAGGTGACGAGACAATTTCCAAATCTCAAGCATGAAATCCTGACTTCAGTCAGAGGAGAATATGACCCATGTTACCTCCTTCTTTAATATTAAAAAAAACAACAACAAAAAATAAAACACAGCCGATGGCGTTTGAGCCCCAGGCGGTGGGGGGGCCCATACCTCCCCACATCTACAGGGAGGAGATAAAAGAGCTGAGCTCACTCCTTACAGGTGTCTGGTTATTCACCTGGATAACCTCTTAAAGGGGCAGTGTTATGTATTCTCCAGCCACATACTGGCATTTTATAGCACAATGAAGTAACTATTTTAACTTCAGTTATAAAAATGCTATATACATCAAATATGACTTAAAAGAAATTTGACGTAGCAATTAAATACCCTGAAATTGGGCCTCTGTCTCTTTAAAAACTCCTGCTATTTCTGAAATTCCGCTTTCAGGAAGTCATAACAACATGGTTCCTCTATTAACCTTTTAACAATTTTTTTTATCAGCATTGCTCTGATGAGTAGCTCCTATAATGAGCTCAGCAAGTGTCTGCTAATTCCTCCTGGCTAGTCTGAAGGAACTGAGTGGCAGAGTTTTGAGGGAGGGCTGCGACGCTCGGTCCACCCAGGTGTTTTGCACAGCTGAATGGTTGCCACGGGAGATTAAAGGATTTCTCAAACCCCCTTGAAAGAATCAAAGCAAAACTACAGGTATGTTTCTGATGAGGGAATAATATTATTATTACTTGATGAAAAGCTAAAAAAATAGTGAATTTTATAAAATACTGCCCCTTTAAGCTGGAGCCGCCATGTCGACCACGTACAATCCTGCTCCTTTCATGTTTTGTGAAAGGATATCTTCATAAATAAATGGAAACGTTCAACATTTATATTAGCAGGATCTCCTAAAGCAAAGACAATTGTTATTGCAACATAGATATTTTAATTCCAAAGAACAAACCAGAAAACACACTTTTTAAACAGAGTGTGTTTAAAGGTGGGCAATAGCTTTGGTGTTTTGTTAAATTTAAACTGTTGTTTGTATAGTCAAGCTGTTTGTATGTGTATTTACTGTTTGTTTGGGCTGCTACTATGCAGTGGACAAATGTCCCCTAGGGGACAGTAAAGCATATTCTATTCTCTGATGACAGGAGGAGGGTGGAGGGACGAGGTGGAGGAGGTGTACCTCTTTACTGTGCTGCTCCTTCTGCAGCTCCAGCTCCTGCTCCAGAGCAGAGAGCGTGCTCTGCAGCCGCTCCTCCTCCTGCAGCCACCCAGACTCCTTCCGAAGTAGCTCTTCCGCTGCGCTGCGCAGCTGGGCCTCCTGCAAAGCACACCTCAGGGTTTAAATCATAACGGATTTAAACCCTAACACGGAGGCAGCTGAAGGGAATGGAAAAATGACTCATTCTCAGACTATTCCAGTTATAATCCCAGGGAAACCAACAGCTAACAGTCCCAGAAGTCAGAGCAACATGTGTCTTCACCGTCTGCCTGATCTGCAGCTTGGTGGCGTCCAGCTCTCTGCTCAGAGCGCCACGGTCACGCCGACTCGCTTCCAGTTGGTCCAGCGTCTCCTGAAGCCGTTGCTCACACTCAGACAGCTGCTGGCTGAGCTCCTCTGACTCCTAACAGCACAAAAACAGGAGCAGACGGGAAGATCCAGCAGCTCTCAGTAACTTTCTAAATTAGTGATGCTCATTGTGGTTTCCCAGAAACTCCTCTCCTCACTTCTATCAAAAAATAAAGGCTGCATGTTTGGGAAGTTCTTCTAATGCTCCAAGGAGATGCTAACCGGGTAACTGGATGGAAATAGGACTGGGATGTTATGCAAAGTTTTCACATCCATTGACATTTTTGCCAAATTACAATTCCAGACTTATCAGAAGTGGAATGAAAATGATGCATGTCTTTTTAACTAATAAAGATCTTAAAAGTGTTTTTATGTTCAAACACCCTGAGTGAATGTCTCAGCTACAGCTGAGTGTTTGGTGTTTCTAAAGTGACAGACAGACAGGTGAAAACGGGCAGCGAACACATGAATGATGAAACTCCACCCCACCCAAAAAGAAAAAAACAAAACAACAGATAATCACAAGAAAAAAAACTAATTCCACATAAAAACAATGCAAACAAAGAATGCGGCAATCACATGAAACAGAAAGAAAGTGAAAATGCTGTAAATTGCAACAAGAACTGCAAGTATGAAATGCTGCAAACTCGCTCCACAAAATGGAAGTGCTGCAGACCACTAGAGGAAATCTGGAGCAGGTGATACGTATAACCTACATAAATATGCTACTGATGTTAATGACATCAGGTGTAACTTTCTTTCTTCCTCCAAATTCTCCTGGACATCCTGTTAAATGTCGACATCTGTCCTTACTGGTCCGACATGATTTGGTGGTCGACTCCCCCTAGTGGTCTGGAGCAATGCCGTTCTATGCAGAGTTTCATACTTGCTGCCTCTGCTGCATTTGTGCCAGTTTCCCTTTTTCTTTTACGTCCCGTGATTGCAGCATTTTGCATTAGTTTTTGTGCTCGTGTGTTTTGGAGTTTGCATCATTTCTGTGTTTCGGATCGATCATCCGCTAGGAGGGAAAACGAGTCGGGTTTAGACAAGCCTGAGAGAAGTTAGTTTAACTGTACTGGAATTAAATTAGCATTATGAATGTAATTTAAATTAATTACAAATTTTTGTATAAAAAGGAATAGCATTTATTATAAAACCAGCAGAAATTTACTTTTCGAATGACCTTAATGTAGGTTTTTTTCTTCCCTAAAGTCTCTGGATGGAAACTTGAGGCTAAAACAAATAAAAAGCAAAGAGGACAGGGTCAGGTTCTCTGACCTTGGCGTTTCTTTGTGTTAGCTCCTGCTGCAGGACCTCCACCTTCCTGGCCATCTCCAGCTTGTGCTCCCTGATGGCGTCGTCCAGCTGGCTGAGCTGGGGACAGGACAGGTGAGGACAGGTGATGGATGAGACGTACGTTTAATGGTGGTTAAACGTACGTAAAAGGCTGATTGAAGACGTGTTGCACCAGTTTGGCTCTCTGCTGGAGCTCCTCCTGTCTTTCTTTCAGGGCGTTGTCCATGTCCAAGACCTCATGAGTTCTCTGCTCTAACTCCCTCTGGGTCTCGCTGTAAATTCATGCACAGACACACACACATAAACTACAGGTGGATGATATGGCTGAAAAAACATGTCATGAGGTTAAGCGTTTCATATCAGTCGAGAACCACAATTAGTTCTGAATTTTATGAGTTTTTAAGCAGTTATGAGGCATGGTGGCGAAACCTTAAACTGCCGCTCCACAACCTGTTCTACAGCTTGCTCTACACGGTGTTGCTAGGCAACCAAAGAGTAAATGAGTCTTCCCCAGAATGCTGTGTGGTTCTGGATCCAAGTTGAGTGAAATTGTTGAATTTCACTGATGTTTTATCAATAGATATTGATCACAAACCTATCACATACATATATATATATATATTGTTACTGATTTGTAGTCCAACTCTGTGATAATCTAACTGTCTCATCAACAGGGCTCAGGACAACAACTTTGTGAAAGATGAAATATTTTTGCAAGACAATATTAGGATATTCATTCATTCTTTTTGCAGCGTTTGGGTTGATACTTATGTTCCACTAGTATATATGTGCCGGCAGACAAACACAGGTTAAAAACTTCAGAAAATCATAATAACTCCAGCTTGGCTTTTGATTTTCCTAGTTTCTTCGTGACTGATTATCCAACAGAGTACTTGATGTACAGTAGCCATGGAAACTGTTGTGTCGTACAACTGGACTTTGTATGATTCTGGATTTCATGCAACAAAAACATCCCAATGTTTAATTTTATCTCAACAGATAAAATACTTTGGAGATGTTTTACTTTAGAAATATCTGAATTTGTTACATGCATAAAATATGTATTTAACAGTAAACACACAACGCAGAATTAAACCTGAGAAACAAGAAAAATAAGAATGCAGTGATTGCAGTTTTCTGGCCGATCGCCCATCTTTTAAAAGCCTGACCTGCCGATTCCAATTTTGACCGATACTGATGAAAAGTTGCTCAACATAGCAACACAGACGATAAGTTGGCAACAGTGGGGTGATTCTTGTGACGTGACATTGTGGGCGGGGCGAACAGTCAGCCCTGTCTCTGCAGAGCAACAGGACAGTGGCTGATTTCAGACCTCTGTTGAGGTAAATAAAATCCCTTTCACGTGCAAATATTGGCCGATCACCAAAAATGAAGGAAATTGGGTTTGACTTAAAGCAACGCATCAACATTTGCATTGTTTTCCATAGATGTTCAGAGCAGCAGACTTGCTGATGCGATCTTCTGTTCGTGTCGTGCACAGAGGGATTTTTCCACACGTGAACTTCTCCTCACCTCAGCCTCAAACCCAGTTTGTCCACCTGGGCTTGCCGTTGGTCAGAGACGGTCTGGGTCCTCTGCAGGACGTCCTGCAGCTCCCGCAGCCGCTTCAAGGTGTCGCCCAGCTCCGCCTGCGCAGAGCGCAGTTCACCCTCCAGGACCATTACTCTCTGCATGCTGCAGAGCCGCTCCTCCTCACAGCGATGGAGCTTCTCTTCAAGTTCCTCAACTGGAGGAAGATGAGAGTCGATGAAGGTCAAAGTTGAGACTGATAGAGAACATACTGAAAACACCGGACATTTTCTTTATTCCGAACTCTACACCTGAATGTCTAACCTGTGGAGGTCTTGGTGATGACTTGGCTCTTGGTGCGCTGCAGGTTCTGCTCCAAGCCCACGATCTGCTCTGCCTTTGCAGCCTCTTGGCTCCTCAGGTGCTCCAGCTCCACCTCCAGCTTTTGCATCGTCAATGTGAGATGACTGCCCAGAAACGTAAAGCAGAACATGAGGTAAAGATTCAAGCTTTAACTGAAAGTATAGCTCTAAAACCAACAGAGAAAGGCTTGTGTATTTTGTCCTTTTCCTCAGCTGGAAACTAAAAGAGAAGCAAACAGATCATGATGTGGTTTTTGCCATATTGCAAAAGTTACACATCATGAGGTCATTTTAATGTATTTTAGAGCGTTAGAATGAGTGTTTTATCAGCAGGATAATACAGAAAACAGGTAGTATAAGGAGCTTTGTGTGATCCTAGCTCTTCTGTCTGGGACCTGATGGATTTGGAGAGTTGTGTGTTTTGTTCTGTTGTGTCCTGCAGGTTCCTCTCTGCAGCCTGGGCCTCCAGGCCTCTGCTCCTGACTTCATCGTGTAGAGAAGCCCACGCTCGCTCCAGCTGCAGCTCCAAACTGGACACCTGGAACAGACAGCACAAAGTCAGCAGAAGTAAGAAAGTGTTTTTCCATTATCTACATAATAAGATTCAAAAGTGAAAAAGTGGTGAGTTTTGACAGATTAAAGGGCAAGTGTTGCGTATTTTCTAGCAACATTGTGTCATTTTAGAGCACAATCAAGTAACTATGTTACCTTCAGATGTTAATAAAAATGTTGTATGTATATCACATGTGATTTAAATTTGACTTTATAATTTAACACTTTAAAATTGGGCCTCTGTCTCTTTAAAAACTCCTGCTCTTTCTGAAACTCTGCCTTCAGGAAGTCATCACTACATTGCTCCTCCATTAACTCTTTGACAATGTTTTTACCAGCGTTGTACTGACCAGCTCGGGTGATGAACACTTCCACCAGGTGTTTACTAATTGCTGTTGGCTAGTCTGAAGGAGCTTAGTGGAGGATTCAAGGGGCAGGGCTGCTCTGTGAAATGGAAGCTTGGAAACTGCAGGGAGGAGGAGGAGCTGCACCTCGAAGGCAGAGCTGGGTTGAAAATCCAAAATTCCTCAAGTTCGTCTAGCCCCTCCGGAGCTTCTAACACAGCTCCGTATCCATGCATGCATGTGGTGTGTGTGTGTGTGTGTGTGTGTGTGGGTGTGTGTGTGTTAGCCTCACCTGTCTTTGCAGTTGGCTCTGGCTCTCCTCCAGCTCAGACACCCGAGCCGTGCTCTCGGTCAGCATGGTCTGCTGCTGCTGCAGAGACTCCTGCAGTTGCAGGTTCTGCTTAGTGATGCTCTGACAGACCAGGTTGGTGCTGTGCAGCTTTTCCTGCAGACAAGACATCTGAAAAAGCAACAAGGAGAGAGGACAGGTGTGTGTTTAACTGTTCTCTCTGATAAACCAACTGACAGACGTTTTCAGTGTGGACCTTTTCCTTCTTCCTCTGCAGCTCTGTCTCATGGTTCCTCTTCACCTCCTCCATTTGCTGCAGGTACGAGTTCAGCTCCTCCTTGCACACCGACAGGCAGGACTGCAGCTCAGATACCTAAGCAGTGGAGAAACGCAAAGCAGGTTATTGATGGTGGATACAACATCTTTTTACTCGTGGCTCCTGTAAATTATGAAACATTTCCTTCTGAACACATGAAGTAGAAGCCTGTAGATCCACCTGGAAATGAAGAGATGAACAAATGGAAACTTTTAGACATCTTAATAGGGAGTACGATTTAGAAATTTTAATTTTCTTCCATGTTTACCCAGTCATAAAAAAAAAATCCTAAACATATTTTTCCATGTTGTGCTCATGACTCCTGTACAAACCATGGAGGCAGATTGAGTAGCCTGATCTTTGAAACTCTGCAGCATCTCCTGGTTGCGTCGAACTTCAACCTCCTTCTCCTGGAATGAGGAAACAGAACATTTCATCAGCGTATAAACTCCTCTGTCCCGTCCCGTATGGGAATGGAACCTACATGCTGCCTTGCCTGTGTGAGCTGATCCACAGAGGTCTGCAGCAGCAGCGCAGCTTCATGAGCCTTGTCCCGCTCCATCTGAGCAGAACCCAGCTGCTGCTCCAGTTCCAACATCTGGGCCAGGCTCTCCTCCATAGACAGCTGCAGCTACAGGAAGCCACAGAGCCACTGTTAGCTTAGCTGATGCTGCTGTCAACAGAGCTGATGGGTTTATGTTACCATTTCTATCCTGTGCTGTTGCTCAGCCATCTGCTTAGAGTGAAACTGTTTACACTGATCCAGAGCCTTCTGGTGCTCCTTCTGCTTTCTGTTCATCAGAACCTGGTAGTGCTGAACGCTGCTGCTCTTCTCCTGTAATGAGATCACAGTCTCCAGCTGCCTTTCCATTACAAATGTGTAAGAAACAAATCTTTGTCTATATTCTGCTAATGACGAAAAATCATCGGCAATTGCAGTTTTTCCATTAAATAAGAAATTAAATTCCTTTGTGAATAAGCTTGTTTGCGCAATAAGTTATTAAAACTCGTGTGGCAGCGACCGATGTAAACACTTACATGAGACATATTCATAATTCAGTCATGGCGCTAGTGCTCCATTAGCCAATGAGAGGAGACGTCCCCGCCTACTAGGGCATTTTGGGGAGAGTTTAGTCTGTGATTTTACAGGAGAACCTGTGGATTCAACACGCTGGAATGACATACAACTTTTTATCAACTGTGTGATGTTGAGAAAGAACTGGTGGAGCCAGCTGCACATTGTCCGGGAAAAAAAGCCTAGTACTTCCTCTCGTCTTCTTCGGCGTTTTCACCAGTAGTAACATGTGACACAAATGATGCGGAAAAACGTGTTTTCATTTCCGTTTTGTAAATTCAGCCTATTTTTATACGGTTAAAAAAAAAAACACCTCATTCTGGCACAAAAAACTTTTTATTGAAAAAGTGATTTTTTTTTTTTTTTCTAAATAGCCGGGTTTCCATTAAACAAATGTATTTTCATACTTTTAGTATGTGCAATTTTCTGGCTAATGGAAACACAGCTTCAGGCGCACGGCTGATGAAGTTAGAGTTAAAACTTTTGGGTGACTGTACCTTCAGCTCGTTCTCCAGCTCGGTGTTCTTCAGAGCGGCCAGACTGTATGCCGAGCTTTTTTCCTGCAGCTGTTTCTCCAGCGCAGCAACACGAGCGCTTTTTCTTTTTAACTGAGGGAAAGAAAAAAACATATGGAAGGTGCATATTAAAAAAATTTTTTTTAATTATTCCTCTTCTTTTTTTTTTATTTCCAAAACTCTCAACCTTTTTATCTAGCGTCGATCCTTTAGAAAAGGGTCACCAGCATGTTGAAGTTTATTTTTAGACATGGGACAATAACTATTAATAAACATTATATGTAAAAACATAAGATTATAGCTCAGTGGCTAATTTACATCTCTAGTCCCATTACACATCACTGCTGTCGGCTTTCAGGCACCTTGTTTCCTAAAAGGAATGCAACTATGTTCAGTATATGTGCTGCTCAGACTTATTATATCTCTGATCATCTTTAGTTTTGCTCCACAGGCCTAAGGAGTAACAGTGAGAAAGCATAGTGACCTCTTTCTGAGCGTCTGTGGCCTGGCTGCCCCGCTCCAGCAGCTCTGTGTGGAGGTTCTGGTAGTGGGAGGCTCTCTGGGCCATGGAGTTCTGCAGGGCGGAGATCTCCTCCTGGGCTCTGCTCAGACGCTCCTGCAGGCGCTCCTTCTGGCTCTGCTGTTTCAGCCGCTCAGCCTCCTTCACCTGCAGGACCCGCAGCAGCTGCTGGTAGCCCTCACCTGGAAGCAGTGGCACATGGAACGTTTTCCAGCAAACCACCCACTGTACACGCTGGTGTCCCTTTGGAATGTCTGGTGTCTGGTATAGACATTTACTATAAGTCAAAGTTACATATAGTAACTTTGACAATGTTACTATATGTCATTACATATAGTTACATATAGTAACTTTGACAATGTTACTATATGTCAAAGTAACATTGAACATATAGTTCAATGTTACTTTATCTCTTTTATTATTATTCATTATTCATTGTTAGCAGGTAATTTGTATGTACAAATAACTCTAAATCTCCACTGTTGGATCATGTGACTTGACGTTATGACAAAACAAGTTTTCTATCCATCTCAAACTTTTTCTTTTAGCCATTTATCCATCTAGTCACCATTTAAATAAAGATCATAGAGAACATAAAACCCAGACAGTCTGTCATTGAACTAAAACAAAACAAAACAAAAAACTAGGAGTGTACCAGAAAATCAGCTCTGATTTCCTTAATATTCTAAGTTCAAACTGGAGATGGAAGAAATTTTAAATCTAAACAGCAACCACTTAAAAACAAAAAAAAATAAAAATACAAAAAAAATGGAGCTCAAGTGATACATAACTGAAATCCATTTTATCTACTTTCGCAAATATTTTTGTTGTTACATTTTGCAACTTTTAATAAAAAATAAAAAACTGTCGGTCAAACCCAGAATCAGCAGGTCAGGCTATTTAGATTGATGATCGGCCGGAAAACTGAAATTGGTGCGCCAGTAAAAATGACCAAAGTAGTTTTCTTCTGGAACAAAATGGCTATAGTATTCCTGTTTCACTCTTAAAACTAATGTTTAGGTAATTCAGAGCATGAAAAAGAACTTCAGGAAGTTAATAATAGTTTCATCTTTTATACCTCACTGAACATTCTACAAAATTCTACATTTAATCAAAGCTAATCTATTCAGCATGAGAATAAAATCCTATGCATGCATTTAACATAACAGCTCATTATACAGTTATTGGCATCTCTGATAGTCCATCTAAAATAAATATAAGAAAAGTAAGGATGCACCATATGGCATCAACATAAGTATCGGCCGGCATTAGTCAATTTTTAACAGGCTGGTATCGGTCCAATACAAAAAACTGGGCTGATTTTAATAACCGATGTTAATTTTCATCTGGTTATGTCGTATTCATTTGCTCATGTGATGCTGATGCATTGTAGGATTGAGGTGTGTTTTGATAGAAACAGAGAAGCAATGTAGGTGATGAAAAAACACAACATTAATGTTGGATATTATTTTCGGAACAATTTATTAAATTAAAAAGGCAAGGATTTTTTAAAATTAGGTTACCGTAATCAAAGTTCCTAGAAATGTAAAATTACCAACCATAACATTATATTTTACCGTGTAAGGAAAAGTGTGGAAGTTTGATTCCATAAAACGTAAAATATAGTTCAAGTTATTCATTAAGACGAGTGACGGGTCAACTGCTCCTAAAACGGTTTGTGTACTGCTGTAAAACGGAGGAAAAACTCTGAAGTTCAGCCTTACAGATGATGATGAAGGATCTGGAGCCTACCTGGCTTCAGCTTCAGCAGATGTGCAGCTCCTGAATAGTCCACTGGGGGCAGCATGCATGGATTGGAGCAGATTGGTCCTGCAAGAGCCTTCATAAATTAAAAAGCAAAAAAGAAGACTGAAGCTCCCTCCTTTCAACAGGATCAGCGATCAAACACACAATCAGGTTTGTTATTTTTAGGTCGGTTTGGACACAGACACCAGATTATATGTGTGGAAACAAAACTCAGCCTGTGGGAGGCAGTGGAAAGCAGGCCCACCTCCTGCAGGTGCAGCAGAGCCAGAAAGGCCTCCAGGGCGGACAGCTCAGCCTGGGTCTGGGTCACCTTCTGCTCCTGGTCACGGGTCAGCGTCCGCAGCTCCTCCACCTCCCTGCGCACGGAGGCCGCCTCCCTGCACTCGGCCCCCCGCTCTGAGAGCTGCTGCTCCAGCTGGGAGGCTCTGCGCTCCGCCTGCTCCAGCTGGGCCTGGAGGAGAGCCGCAGCCGCTCCGCCCTGCCGCAGCTCCTCCTGCAGCCGGCTGCGTGGAAAGCAAAACACTGCCAGTGAAGCGCATGCTGGAAAAAAGCACCGTCGACAGCCTTCTTTCTACAGAAGACACTCAGTACCTAACCGCCTGGCTCTGCTCAGCTCGCTCTCTCTGCAACGTAGAAAACTTCACCTCCAACTCCTGCTTTTCTCTGTCAGACTCCATCAGACTCTCCTTCAGCGTCGTCTCACTCTCCACCACCTCGAAGGGGCAAAATGACAAAACATCTCCAGCGTCAACAAGCAAGAAAAGCTTTATAGTTGTTATATAAAATAAGAAGACAATTTTGAGTAAAAATGTACCTTTTGGAGTTTAATGGAAAACGTGTCTTTGTAATCGTTGAAAGCTTCTTTGAGTTTCTCTGCATTTTGAAGAGCTTGGTTCCTCTGCTGCTCAGCTCTGAGAGGAGAGGCGAGTTTAGATCAGATCCCAAACATGTAACCCCAAAGAGGATTAACTCAGAAAATATGACAAAAATATTTAAAACATCAACCTTTACAATGTCTTTTACCCTCTACTGACTAATTTTTACATTTATTTAGCAGAAATGCTGCCTCATGACCGTGAGTTCTGTGGTGAAAAATGTTACCAGATGATACAATTTTGTCATTATAATCAACTGTTTTGATTATAAGACAATATGTAATATTTAATATTAATCACATTAAAAGGCATTTTATACCGACAATTCTTACGGCTCTTTGCAAGCAGGCTGCTGGACGGTTCCTTTGTGGGGGTTCTTTTTTCTTGTGAGACATTTTTAAATTTCTTGCTTGCTAAGCTAACAAAAGATGCAAAGCAGCTTGACTGGCAGCCAATCAGACAAGGAGCTTTAGAAATCATGTTTAAATCAATTATTTTAACTTATATTTTATACTTACAATAAAGATTGAATAAAAGAAAACAAAACTTATGATGAAAATTTTAAGATTAAATAATTTATGGGGCTAATTTGTTTTTCTCTCCAACTTTCTGAGGCCCTCACAGTGCATCCTGTCGGCCACCGAGGGCCCAGGGCCCACGCTTTGAAAAACACTGCCTGAGCTCAACAAAATACAATCAGGTAGAAGCAGATCTACAACCACCACCTCTTTCCTGTTGCTGTTCTGTTCTCCAATTCCTCTCTCAGCATCCTCAGTTCCTCGGTAACCGTGGCGACCACAGCCTCACTGTGTTCAGCAGCTTCCTGGCAGGACTCCGCCCTCAGCTCCACCGCCCTATAAAACATGGACGTTGCAAACTGCAGAGTTTAAACTAAGCAAGACAGACATTAATGAATACATCTGACAGATTATTTCTCTTACTATTGTGGCGTTTAGAAAATAAAAATAATTCTGGTAATTCTAGCTGATCTAAAACAAGAGAGGTTTGGTCTGTTCTAACTTCAGATGTGCATGTCTCTTTGTATTCGGTGTATGTAAACTTCTGATTTCCAATGTAAAAGAGATTTCTTTCATTACAAATCAGAAAACATCTCGTGAAAACTAGCTTTTTCTCAGTGAAACGGAGTCTTTTCCAAACTCAAGGCCCACGGGCCAAAACTGACCCATCATAGCCATTTCTGTGGCCCTCAACACTTTGGAGGGCCACAGAAATTGAACGTTATTTGATAAGTCAAATCAAATCAGTACTTATTTGCATAGTGTCAAATTATATCATCGTAGAAAACATGTTAAAATTATATATAAAGGGTACTCATCAAATGCTAAAAGAGCATAGTGACAATTGACAAAAAAATTCAATTCAATTCATGTAGTTTGATCGATACAGTCTGACACAACTCTTCTCAAAGAGTTGTGAATGTCCCTTCATGGCCCTTGTGGCCCAAAATGAAAATGATTTTGACTCCCTGCAGTAGAACAATGAGCTTACTTCATTTCCTCAGTCTGAGCCTCCAGCTCAGCTTCCAGCTGACGGATGTGTTCGCTCATGGCCGCCATGCTGCTGCTGACCATGACCCTGGAGAGGCTGTGATGGACCTGCCAAAGAACACATCAATGCATCACTGCAACCATGGAACTGAAGCGCGCTTCTCTTTTCTTTAATGCATGTGTCTGTGTGAGGGGGGTTAAGATGGGCTGGATGCCTGTCCAACCTGCACATAAGAAGCTTCTGGTTCAAACTGCGGGGCGTCCAGGTTGCTGCGGAACCGCTCATCTGTAATCAGGCAGGCGTTCTCCTGGCGAACGCAGCCGCCTTTTTTTCTCGCAGCAGGAGACGCCATCCCTACAGGCTGGACACAGAGAAGCAGGAACATGACACGGCTTGGCTTTAAAAAGGTCTTAATTTGTTTTAAAATCTAAAAATAGATATAAAATTGTGGTTCTA